>SMSQ01017123.1:0-27332 GCA_019453375.1 Ctenoplectra terminalis
TATATTAGTTCAGTAATTTATTCACAATATTATAAGACTTCACATAGCTGTAACAATAACAATCGAATAACAAAATGATAAATTACATTCGGTCAAAAATAAGCAAAAATAAGGTAGTGTAAATGTGTATATTTAGATTTACAAATATCGAATATTGAACAAATATCTCTGCATAGAATTTACCGTTAATTAATTTTTAATATCAATTAATGGAATATACTTTTAATTATTAGAGATACCCATAAACAACATCTTTATCTTTCCACAATTATATAATTAATTTTAAATTTCTTCGATATCATTTTTTAAACCTACGTGGATTCTTATATTGACTGAAGAAGAGGTTCAAGAACGATTCAAACAGAAATTTTTCTATGTTGAAGGTTCAGATGAAGCAAGATCTCTCACAGCTCATAGAAAAATTAGCTACAATGCTTGAAGTCAGGTGGGAAAAATGTATAGAGAAATGAATAGTCATTGAAGTGAATAGAGAAAGTGAATAGACGCTTTGTATGTATTGTCCTCGACAAATGGTACGAATACTTCATTTCCAACAAAGGCCTCCAAGAAGTTAAACACAAGAACTTAATATTGTATACCGTAACTACTAGAAGATAAAATCCGTTACAATTTCTATAGAATATTTATTAACCGGTACCCTTCACAACATGCTTAGAAACGAAAAAATAACAACCTCGGTCAGAATTGGCCGCTCCAAATTTACTCTATAAAATTTTGTATAACCTCTACATATTTAATTTGTTTAAACCAAGAAAACACATGAATTTGCGCAAAAACGAGCGAAAGTAGTTTCCTCGGACCGATCGCAGGAACAAGGGTCCTTGAAAACTTTCCTCGTCGGCCTGATCTTCCATGTGCGTGCACGCGTGCGTGCGTGCGTGCGTGCGATGAGGATTCAGCCGAGATGAGTTCTTAGAAATGGCGTGCGGTATCATCCCGTTCCATCCTGCATGCCGTCAGTTGCGTAGGTGATACAGACACGCACGGTTCCACGCATCCAGCTCACGCATGCTCGCGTGTGCGTATCCGTGGCTAAGAAGGTAGAAGAAAGCGACTGCAAAACAAACGACAGAAGCGGAGCGAAAAACCGAAAACCAAAAACGATGTACAAAAAGAACCGAATAGCAACAAACCAGAAAGAAGATAGAGGGAGAAGGAAAGGAACAAAGGTCAAAGATTCTGACGGAGAAGAAGGAAGAGCAACTTCGACGGCTAAGAGTTGGCAACACAGGTAAAAGAGCCCACCAGGTAGGTTCTGCCGTCAGTGGCGATGCAGGCGATGCGAACGAGAGGAAGGACTCTGGGAACGACGTAGCGAAGGTGGATGAGGAGGAGGTCTGAGGAGGCCGAAGGAGAACACTGGCAGAGAAGCAGCATGGGGAGGAGGAGGAGGAGGAGGAGGAGGAGGTGATGGCGAAGGAGGAAGGCGAGCAGGCTGGTGCAGAGAGGACGGGGAGGGAGGGGCGGGTAGAAGGGCAGCAATCTCGCGGTAATCTAATTTCAGCGTGCGGAGGGTTCTAGGAACGCGGCGTGACATTAGCGAACCACCTTCAGCATCGTCCGTTCGTACGAGCATCCTCCTCTCTCTTAGCTCGTCCTCTATTCAACTTCTTGCTCCAACCACCTTCGCCAACCTCTGTCCTCTCTTATTCCACCTACCGCACCGCGACTCCCCCTCCTCCTTCTATCTCATCCTCATCCCCCTCTCTAACTTCGCTGCTCTTACGCCGAGGGAGGCTATCTCCTCGTCTAGTTACCGACGCCGAATAAAGTGGTTCGACGTTTACGTCGACCCAGGCTAACGGGTAATCCCCTGCCCGCCTCCGCTGCCACCCTACACACCACTGTCCTTCTCATCCAAGCAAACTCCCATCTCTTTCTTCTCCTATGTCTCCGGTCGACGATTTTCCGTCGAGCCTATTCGCGAATCGAGGCGCGATACCGCCAGATACCGGAATCCGCGCTGCTCGCGAACAGGTGCACGCATTGGCGCCGATTTCAGCAACCGACCGATTACGCGGAACGCTGCCGGAGATTAGGGACGGTCGGCGAAACGATTCCCCGCGCTGGCTCCCAACCGTTCCTGTCGTCCTCAGGATGAACGATCCTCGGCGAACGAACCACGGGAATTACGTAACGAGCTGTCGTGGCGAACTGTAACGTGGGATCGCGCACGCGTACGAGGAGCTGATGTTTAGGTGAACTCTTTTGGCAGGGTTCCTTAACGAGGAATCGCGTGAGATGTTAGGTACCGATGCCTTAACGAGACTTCGTCGTTGAACGGAGAATCGAAATACGTTTGACTGTGAGTAATAATACGATGGACTGTATGTATTTTGAAGATAATTGTTGGATGATAATGGGCATTGAATCGTAATTGATTGAATCGTTCAATGTATACCAGCGCTTGTAAGGATACAGACACTGATAAAGTCAATTTGATCAATTTCTAGTGACTTCGGTACGTAAATGTTACTGAAACATATAAATTAAGGACAATTTAATGACTGGAAGTAATATTTACTATCTTCTTAAGCAATCGACGCATTGTAAATTGAAATGACCTATTAATAATAATTTGCAAATATTGTATTAAAATTAAATACACGGTTCGTGAAAGGATACTGTTTGAATTAACCATGGTAGAAGACCGTCATTATTTAACCCATAGGTTAACAATTAAATAACCCGAAATATAAAAAGTTTTTCAAATAAGAAAACAGTTCCATAAGGTTCGACACTTATAAACTTTAATGTCATTTTTATTGCATATTAGCTGAGTAATTTACTCACAGAATTCAATTTCATCCTATCACAATCTTCTGCTACACGTAGCTATAACAATAACAATTAAATAATAAAATTATAAATTACATTTTGTTAAAAATAAGCAAGTGTCAGGATGCTTTTGAGCGGTAGTGTATATTACTGCTCATAATTATTCAAATGACAGAGGTTTTATATTTTATATCGATTTTAATATAAGAAGTAAACGTACTACTGTATACTGGTTGACCTGTAATAACAGTATATGAATGTTACATAAATGTCCAAATTAATAATAGGTCAACGACTGAAAATAATACTTGTTACTTTTTTTATAGAATCAACAGATTATAAATTTAAATGGTTTATTAGAAGAATATTCATCGACGTAGCTACCAGATTTAGGTATCGCTACTTGAATTAATCGCGGCAGTTCCATAATTCTAGAAAAATTCTTTTTATTTGATTCTTAGCTTAGGAATTAACACTCTATGGGACCGTGTGACTTAAAAGTTACGAACTAATGTATCTATATTTCAAAATTAATTTTATTTAGTTATCACCGTACTATTAAATTTGATTACTGTATTACTGTAGTGATACTGCGATCCTTTCATAGCAATTATTAGTTTAAAAATTTTCAAATAAAACTGAAAAACCGTAACCAATCGTAGTTTTTCTCTAATAAGCAGATAAAATTCAGGCTATAGAGGGTTAAACAACCTAAAGGTAGAAAATTGTTTGAACAACAAATTATAAGTTTGACACCGACGGACGTTTTATTGCATATTAGTTTTTAAAAAACAGTTTCATACTCTATATAATACTCTATTATACGTAACTGTAATTGTCACAAAGAAAAAAACCATTACAGGCCCTTGTATTTGCAATTTTGTAATTAAATTTATTCAGAATCCTCTGTAGATGGTTATTTTAAAAATCTGTTCATGAGTATTTATATCTTTATATTCTGTGTCCTTGTTTTTCTCTGTATGTGTCGATTTGGCCTACTTGGTGGCAGTTTTAATCTCAGTTATAATCAAAGAGAAGAATAAAGCGAATCGCACGGCAAAAGACGAGTGGATTATTATTTGAATCTCCAAATCTGGAGCACTCCTATCTTCATCTGAACAAAATTACGTTTTGTCAAGTACAAATAACAGTTCGGATACTTCTAAGTTGTAGTATATATCAGAATTCCACTCAGCTTGGATAGCTGAATTGTTTATATAATATCAGTTCACAGATTTACTTCACTGCTAATCATTTTTTATTCAAACATCCAGAATTCACATTCGGATAACTGGATTAGAGCATAGTTTATCGTTTGGTTATCGGTGCAAGCAAAATTGTAAAAATTCATATAATTGAAATTACATTCGGTAATAATTTAAATAATAATTTAGGTAATAGTAACTCGGTACAAATTCAGTAAATGGAATGTTGAATGAAATTTCGTTGTAATCAATGAAATTTTACTGCAACTGTCCCATGATCTTAGTACTGATAATTCTTTAAGAGAATAATTAACATTATTTTTATTGTGGAATGGTTATACTTGCGTGTTTTTGAATTATTTTCTATTAATTGGATTAATTGCAACTATTACTGTTAATTTTGCAAATGTAGTTGAAATATTGAAAAAGTGTATCATGTTCACTGGTATCAAAAGTTGCTGAATTCAGAGTTCTAAACTTAAAGTATTCGAAAGTTGGCAAGTCCAAGTTTACGCAAGTTTAGGAATAATTTATCTTATTTTCTTTCTTGGGCTTTGTTTAACATAATACACAGACTCTTCCTCCAGGATGTAGGAAAAAAAGATAAATGTTTTTTTGTGGTTTCCTGAATTTTACATGTACACCTCATTAGTATGTTGCAGAGAGCACTTAGATTAAAAGCAGGGTATGTTACATGCATCTTTAATTCAGAAGATTTCCCACAATTCTATTTTCCTCCGCTTCTACGTGCTTTTTTGGACGTAGAATTCATCGTTTTTTACCAACGAATAAAAAATAAACTGCAATTCCTTAATTTTTAACTGCTGATTAAGTAAATAATAAGATAAATGATCAAGCTAATTCCAAATTTCAAAAGATATTCGCGAAACGACGTCCACGTGATAAACCTAAATATTAATTTTGTAACTTATTTAAGTTCTTCATTTCAGAAATGGAGATAATATTTTCTATTTTAAACGTTCACTGTCTCGAACATTGTGTTATCGATTAAAATAAAAAAATATGTGCAGAAAATAATTATCTTCAGAAAAACACAAATAATATGCTACTATGATAGTGCTCCATTTCTGAACGAGAGAAAATGAAAGAAAATACCGTAAAAATGGTGGGTGATCGTTTAAGTTCCTATCGCGTAGTTAGGTAATGCTGATTAAGTGGATGGACTTCTCAGGACGCTTTATGTGCCTGAACGGGAAGGATTTCTTGAACGTAGGCGCTTGGCTTTGCGTTTACTGATCAGCTTCTCCTCTTCCATCTGGCAGTTTCAGAGACATTTCTATCCATTAAGAGATGTACGTATCACATTTAGGCATGGCGTATACATTTTCTTACGCTAATGATATACCGTATCTTACATCGCAGATCGGAATTTTGTACTGTTGATTACACTTACTGCTGTTCGGTACACTGATGATATCAGTAAAGATCGGGGAACTGGTAAGTGTATAACTGGTAAGTAACCAGTTACTCACTTTCAGTGAAGAAAGTTCATCGGAGTTAAATCTTAATCCTTAAATTAAATTGTTAGCTTTTATTAAGTAACAAATATATTGTTAACGTAATACACGTAACGATGAAATCACAGTAATCCAGTGATGAAGAAAGAATCTGTACTGCATGTACACCTCGAAAACACGAAAGTGTTAAGAATGTACATTAAAGCTGTAATTTTTGGGTGAAATAAGCAACAACATTTCGAATATAATATTTTTATTTAATTATTGAATAGCAAAAACCAAAAATTTATACATACTTAATTGTAGATATCAATTAAATACATGATTATTATTATATTATTATTTTTTTCACCATTGTTAAGCTGTACCGTAGTATCTAACTTCTTTTTCTCTCTACATCTTCGTACTCGTTCTGTTGAAGAATCACTTTGTTTTGTTCAGTTGTAGCATATCGAACAACACACTACGCTCATAATCAGAAATAGGTTTAATATTATTTGGATTTAAATTCTCCTCTACCTCCAGAAACCTGTTCAATTCTTGTGAAGTAAAGCGCTTATCAGACATGTTTCTCGATCTCACCACAACCGCAGATAATAGAGAACTGTCTTAAGAGGGCAGAGCAAACCCTTTTAAAAGCAGCTCTTATGAGTCATCGGTGATGTCTTTGAATTCGGAGCGTTACATGAAAAAGTAACGATTTTCGTTACGCAAAAAAAAAGAATGCCCCCCATCTGTAAAACACTTTCGTGTTAAAATATACACGTGAACGCTTAACAGTTTATGTAAAATAGTCTATGGTCTTTAGATGGGGAGTCCGGAAAGTTGGTGCCGATTTTTAAGGAAAATTCAAACACAACATATTTAAATTTCCTTATACATTTATTAAATCATATATGTTCCATTTTGTTCTATAATCATTCTCCGTCTCTCGCGTAACTCGAATATCCCATCCTTCCAAAACTTCTTAGGTTTTTCGGCGAAAAACTTTTCCATATTTAACACTAGAACTACCAGTCAAAATGACTAGTTCGTAATTGGTCATAGAAATTTTATAAATTTACAGTGGCGAATTTTTAGGGATTTTCTATAATTTTTTAAACGAAATACACACAAAGAATTATTAGCCCTGATATAAGTATTTTTTCAAATACTTATCATTTCGATTTCCTTGGTACAAGTAAGTCTATTTTAATCGTTGGTAGTTCTACTGTTAATAGCGTATAAAACTAACGAACATGAATGTATTCTAACCAAACTTTTGTATAAAGATGCCTGAAGTGTCACTCCTTAGAATATGTACGCGTGTCATTTGTTTTCAATCATTCCGACATAATCAGACCTGTTCTAATGGCACCTACCTAAAATCGGCACGNAAAAAAGAATGCCCCCCATCTGTAAAACACTTTCGTGTTAAAATATACACGTGAACGCTTAACAGTTTATGTAAAATAGTCTATGGTCTTTAGATGGGGAGCTGCAAGTGTATGGTTGTAACTGTTTTGAAGGCTTTATTCAAACTACTTACGAGAGAAATATTGGGTTGTCCGGAAAGTTGGTGCCGATTTTTAAGGAAAATTCAAACACAACATATTTACATTTCCTTATACATTTATTAAATCATATATGTTCCATTTTGTTCTATAATCATTCTCCGTCTCTCGCGTAACTCGAATATCCCATCCTTCCAAAACTTCTTAGGTTTTTCGGCGAAAAACTTTTCCATATTTAACACTAGAACTACCAGTCAAAATGACTAGTTCGTAATTGGTCAAAGAAATTTTATAAATTTACAGTAGCGCATTTTTGGGTGTTTTCTATAATTTTTTAAACGAAATACGCACAAAGAATTATTACCCCTGATATAAGTATTTTTTCAAATACTTATCATTTCGATTTCCTTGGTACAAGTAAGTCTATTTTAATCGTCGGTAGTTCTACTGTTAATAGCGTATAAAACTAACGAACATGAATGTATTCTAACCAAACTTTTGTATAAAGATGCCTGAAGTGTCACTCCTTAGAATATGTACGCGTGTCATTTGTTTTCAATCATTCCGACATAATCAGACCTGTTCTAATGGCACCTACCTAAAATCGGCACGAGCTTTCCGAACAACCCAATACATAATTTTTAATATTCAAAAATTGAAATGTTTAGTAAAAAAAACTTGAATGATAAGTTTTAGGAATAAGTGTCTGAGAGTTTGTCTGAAAGAGAGTCTAGAACATGCCAACCTTTTTTGTGTTATGCCCCACTTAAGCCTTTCTAAAATTTTTATGCCTCCCTTCCCCTAACATATACATAATTTTTAATATTCAAAAATTGAAATGTTCACTAAAGAAACTTGAATGATAGGTTTCAGGAAGAAATCGCTAAAAAATTATTGAGCAAACACAGTAAGTAAATTTTGAAAACATATAACGAAGAACTGAAATTCAGGTACAAAATAATTTTAATGCAAGATTTTTCTATATTATTTTAATTATTAGTAATTATTTATTATTCAAATCGAAACTTTGCAGGTCGATGAAGAATCGGACGATGTACACCCGTTTTCAATATTAGGTGTAGATATTCAATCGTTTATGAGATATTTAGAAATAAAGATTGAATTATCCATTTAGATACAATTTAATGTTTTCCTACCGCTCATAAGTATCCGAACACTGATAAATTTGTCAACTTGATCAATTTCCATTAATTTCAGTACATAAATATTACTGAAGCATATAGATTAGTGACAATTTAATGACTGAACGTAATATCTACTACCTTCTTAAGCAATCGACACATTGTAAATTGAAATTATCTATTAACACTAAACCTACCGACGATTAAAGTAAACCAATTTGTACCCAAAGAAATAAAAATGATAGGTATTCTAAAAAATGCATAGATTAAAGGGAATAAATTTTTACTTATATTTTTCAGATAAAATCACGAAAAATTTGCCAAATTGAATCGTTGTAAGTTTATAGAATTTTTATGAGAAATTTCAAAGCGGTCATTTTGACCGCTTTGGTAGTTTTAGTGTTAATAAAAATTTACCAATAGTGTATTAAAATGAAATACACGATTCGTGAAAGGACACTGCTTGAATTAACCATGGTAGAAGGACGTCATTATTTAATCCATAGGTTAGCGATTAAATAACCCAAATATAAAAAACTTTGACAGTTCAGACTTTAATGTCATTTTTTGACAGGTTCGTCACTTACAGACTTTAGTGTCATTTTTTGACATGTTCGTCACTAACAGACTTTAATGTCATTTTTATTGCATATTAGCTCAGTAATTTAGTCAGAATTTTCAATTTTATCGTGTCATAATATTTTGCTACACATAGCTGCAACAATAACAGTTCAATAGCAAAATCATAAATTACATTCTGTAAAACATAAGCAAGCGTTCGGATACTTTTGAGCGATAGTGTATATTGTAATAGAAAATTAATTCGGACACTGACGTTTTTCTGTTTGTTTATTGTCATGGTATCGTCACGTACTTATATCACTCACATATTTCTTTACCATTTTAAAATATATATTTTATGCTGAAATTTGTTATATTTAATACTCTACAAGCATTTTAATTGAGTTAATGTTAATACACTGAATCATTTAACACGTTCGCGGGCGTGAATGCTGTAGCATTCATGTCATTCTGTATCATCATGAAAATGAATGCTATAGCATTCAAATCTTAAAGTCAATTATTTTAAATTTAATTTTATATAACCTTATGATCTGTATTGTCGTAGATGCTACAGGATTTATTGTATATAACGATTAAAATATTATAATCTGACTAATACCAATGGGGCAATGCATGACACCCTGCCAAAAACGAGTATACTCGTCCTTGGCAGCCAATGGGTTAAGTATAATATAGCAAAGTATATGTATCGATGTATTTATTAGTAAAATTTGAAAGCTTTTGAAAAGTTTCATTAAATTATTTTTAAACAATTAATTTTCCATACCCAGCAAAACGTAAAATATCTGAAAACTCGTGAATCATTGCGACATTCGCGTATACATAATTACAAGGATTAGCTGCTACTTTAGGCTTCTATCGATTTAAATGAAATTTCGCTCATGTGCAACACGTGTAAATTGTGCAGAATAATGTACTAAACACATAAAGTGTATTATTCAGAGCCATGTACATTTCCACCACATACGATATCTAAATTAGAAGCTAATATTCAACCAACAAAACAAGCGTAAAAAGCAAACTTTAGCACCTTACGATATCAAAACAACATAATATTAAGCACTATTACCCGACAATATTACCAACAACCTTTACCAAATACATCATTACACAAACCATGCATCAAGCACATGCGAGCTTTAAGCAAACGCCGCAATAAAGACTACCCAACGTCTCAGGCACTCTTCGTATGACCATAAACGACATTTACAACCTCTCGGAGCAAAACGTCCCTTCGCGAACGATCGAGTGTGGTGCATCAACAGCGGCAAAATAATTTCTCCGGAATCATTAATTCATCGCAATCGACACGAACAGATTAGTTCCTACAACACGCTGGATTTCTCCAGACTTCTGGCAGCCAGCCACGTTGCGTAATCGAACGATTTTTGGAAACTGAACTAGAATACAAGTGAATCGTGACGAAATTCAACCGAGCTTTCTGATACAGTGTCTGATTTTTAATCCCAATAGTAATTTTTAAGGTTCTTCTTTTTTATTTTCATTGGAGAACATGTTTGTACATTACTGTCTCTAAGTTCAGACTCATTTTTTTGTTTCTTTTTACGTCTACATCTAATGTTGCTAATTTTTTTATTCATTCGAAGTTAACACTAGAACTACCGGCGATTAAAGTAGACTTATTTATGTAAAAGTAAAATACAGTTAAACAATAAAACTCTCCATCGGAAAATGTTTTGGGTGCCGCTTTCACCCTCGCGGTAAAACATTTCGAAAAAACTCAAATGACACTAACCGGCATACCTGACAAGGTAAACGGTAATAAGGCTTTTAGACTATAAGAAAGGACGTTGCTTTTAGCCAGTACGAAGTGAAATTTGGTATAGGAAGGACATAGTTCCTGGTTGTATTATTGTATCATCAAATATATATTTTTTCAATATTAGACTACCTTTTCTACTTATCCCTTAATAATTTATACCAAAGAAATCAAAATAAAAGGTATTTGAAAAAATATCTATAATAAGGGTAACAATCCTTTGCACCTATTTTTTACAAAAAATCACAGGAAATCCCCAAAATTACATTATTGTAAATTTATAAAATTTTTATAAGAAATTATGAACCGGTCATTTTGACTGGTTCGGTAGTTCTAGTGTTAATACTGTAGATATTAATGGCGATTTTCTGTATTTTTATAGATTTTTCACTGACAAGTTTTCTAAGATAATCAGAGGTGAACGAAAATATGAAAATATTGGGAACACGGTGTTCGGAGAGAGTTGGGTTTTAAAATTATCTCATCGCTCGCGAGTGTCAGGATTCTCAAGAATTTTGAAACTAACTTTGTTAAATATGATCTTGGTAGCAGATTTTTATTTTTGAGGCCTTTTCGAGTCCCACGGTATAAAATAATAGAATTATAAAAATGTGGCATAGAAGTGTCATTTCACGTCAGATCGATCAGTTTTTGATTTGAAAATCTGGGATTTTGTTCTAAATGAAATATAATGTAGCGCGTGAAATTAACGAGAGTTTAAGTCATTATTTGGCTGTTTTTGAATTTGTTTAAAAAATATGGACCTTCGAATTTGGCGTCCAACGCCTGCTGCTATAGATTTACCCCTGGGTACACCGTATAACCAATCATTGGGCCCAGAAGGCTAAAATCAAGATCATTGTGATAATATTTTTGTTATTTGGAGTTGATTTTATAATACTGAAAATTATAAACAAATTCTTTTTTTTATTATTAGTCCCATCGACTTCTTGGTAATTAGCGACTATATGATGCTATGGTGTCAGATTTTGTCGTACAATTTTGATTCTTGCAGAAATTTCATTGTGTTCCTTATGTATTGCTTGGACATTAGCGCTGTATTTGGGTTAATATTATTTTTCCGTCTCTATCGATCAAATTTTCTACACTCATACAGAATATGGTGGATTGTTACCCGTTGGTTTCTGCAGGGTATGCAGAGCGGTTTGTCTATTTTTTTGAAGATGTGGTCATGGGTGATTTTAGTATGACCGGATCTTAGTATGGCCAGTATGGTCTTGTCTTTCTGTTCTAATGGTATACAGGGTGCCCCAAAAGGTCTATAAGTCCCTTTAAGGGGTGATTCCTGAGATAATTCCAAGCAACTTCTTCCCTTGCGAAAATGTCCAATTCGATTTTGTTAACGAGTTATTAAAGAAAAACACTGACCAATTGCAGAACGAGCAAAGCAGCTGGTCGCCAGTGGGAGCTTTGACTGCGCACCGTGCTTGTGCCTTAACGAACAACTCAGAATGTATCGAAACAACTGAATATACATTCTAGCTAAATCTAACACTTTACTATTTAGAAGTCCTGAGTTATGCTGCGAGTGTGCGTTCTTTTCGTTGTATTCCAGATTTGGTTCCATTCTTCTTAACGAATTCTTATTTTGTAAGTTTCTTCGTAAGTACGAGATTGTAGTGGAGCGGCGAGGAAAACGTAGAGCAGTACTGAGAACTGCGAGGCTAACAAAGCAATGCAGTGCATGTTTATAGTAAAGCAGACAGCAACGAGGAACAAAATACTACAGCGAGCTATTTTTCTTCAGCGTGTCCCATAATGTCGTTCGAATTTTAGTATCGATGCGTCAAGATATTATACAATTGCCGAAAATAGTTGAATGTTCTCGACCGCGATGGTCACTGCTAGCAGAAACAAACATTTTTGTTTATAGTTACGCTGCTATTACACGCCGCCTTCCTCGCAGCTCACCTCACTGCTTCACTATAAACACTCGCAATGGATTATATTGGTTTGATTTTGCCGCGATGCTCACCTCGCCGCTTCGCTATAATCGTACCTTAATGGATACGTAATATTTTATGTTTTGCAATGTATTGTTACTTCACATAGGATTCGTTTTGCACTATTTTTTCCCTCCATCTCTCGTTCAATTATTGGGTTGTTCGGAAAGTAATTTCGTTTTTTTTTTTACATCCTGAATGATTTTCATAGCAGTTCCCGCTGTGATTGAACTACAATTGGAGCGTACGAGTCATGTCCTTAAATTATTGTCCATTTGTTACGTTAGGAAGGATACGAAATTTGAAATTTAGATAATGATGAATGATTCGTTGTTGGAATTCTTTGTACGCAATGTTTATAATAGCTTGATAGCTTTTCCTTCATATTTTTAAAGTTATATATTGCACAATATTGGGTAAATGCAAAAGTTCGTGCTCGATTTTGTATTAAAGTAGAAGTAAATTGGCATGTAAAATTTTGTTTTATTAATCAATTATATAATCTCCGTTTCTTTGTACGATCTTGTTCCTATTTTGCAATAAGTTATGCGCAACGTGATCGTCGATCAAGGAAGGTTGACCAAAGCGTGATTCGTCGTTAACCCTCTATGGAACCGTGTGACCTAAAAGTTCCAAACTGAAGTATCTATATTTTAAAAAATTAATTTTCTTTAACTATCACTGCACTATTAAATTGGATTAGTGTATTACTGTAGTGACACCACGATCCATCTACAGTAATTATTAGTTAAAACATTGTCAAATCAAAATGAAAAATTGTAATCAATCGTAATTTTTTCTCCGATAAGCAGACAAAATTCGAGCTATAGAGGGTTAAATTTTGAAAAAAAAATATGGCTACATTCCTTGAAATTCTACTCAAAATAAGCTTTCGTGCAAGATGCAGGCTTGAAAATTATCGTTACAAGGAACCATAGGACTTGTGTATACTTCCGTTTTAGGTAAACGATCCGTACGCTCTGCTAATCCGCGGTACAGATAACCGATCGAGTATACGGAAAAAGAACGACAAAATTTGATATAAGAAAAAAGGTAAAATAAAAAGAAATTAAATTATGAAAGCAGTTTATTTTGTATATATAAATTAGGACAAAATATTGGATACGATGTGGATCGCAAACAATGAATATATTGACCGTCACGGTGGTCATCCGTGACCCGAAATTATTTTAACTGTTGGTAACAAATACCAGTTATACAATATCGTAATTAACGCGGTAATAAACATTTCGTTCCAGTATAAAAGATAAAACACATACAAAACTCTGTGAGCAGAATTTTATATTATTTTCTACTCCTGTACAACGTTATACGAATAATTGGAAGAATTGCTTTGAAATTATTTAATGGTACAATTAATACAAAGCGCGAAAACAAAAGTGTCTCACAGACGTGAGAAGCTGCCAACTGTACTCTGCGAAGTCCGAGTCTAAACCGAACTTATCCTCTTAAAGTCCTGAGTCTTTACGACTGTATAAGGACCCCTCAAGAACATCCAAAGGGTGGTATACCCGATTACACAATTTATAACTACCAACCGAAAAATATTTTCTGGACTTCGTTTCCTGCAAAGTATTAACTTGGCCAGGAAGACTTTCGTTTCTTCTCTTCAATTTTACTTTTAGTTTTTTTATTTTAAAGGTATAGACTTATCTGTTGTTAAATACGTGCACAGCGAAGCTGACAGTTTAAAAAAAGTAAAGGCTTATCAAAAGATGTGATACGCACATTTAAAAATGTAACAGGAAAAATAAATTAGAGTATAAATAGAGGGTATAAGTTAAAAATTAAAATTACAAAAAATCAAAAACTATTTCAAAGCAGTAAATTTATCTTACGTGTAATACGGGACAGTTTATCGTACTGTACGAATACCAGTCGCAATTTTTGCGTCGCGTTACACGAATTCACGTTATAGGGGAGCGCGTTATACGAGAGCCTACTGTATTTAAGGGGGAATACCACTTTTTTTACATTTTCTTAAAGTTGAAGTCTTCAAAAATACTCTCTAAAAATGTTATATTAATATTCAGAGAATTGATAAAGATGCATTTTGTGAAACGCGTGCTGTTCAATAGCAAGTCAAACTTTATACGCGTTTTTCTCAAAATTACATTTTTTTCATCGGCGGACACATTAGTTCCGTCAATTTNAAAAGGTAAAATAAAAAGAAATTAAATTATGAAAGCAGTTTATTTTGTATATATAAATTAGGACAAAATATTGGATACGATGTGGATCGCAAACAATGAATATATTGACCGTCACGGTGGTCATCCGTGACCCGAAATTATTTTAACTGTTGGTAACAAATACCAGTTATACAATATCGTAATTAACGCGGTAATAAACATTTCGTTCCAGTATAAAAGATAAAACACATACAAAACTCTGTGAGCAGAATTTTATATTATTTTCTACTCCTGTACAACGTTATACGAATAATTGGAAGAATTGCTTTGAAATTATTTAATGGTACAATTAATACAAAGCGCGAAAACAAAAGTGTCTCACAGACGTGAGAAGCTGCCAACTGTACTCTGCGAAGTCCGAGTCTAAACCGAACTTATCCTCTTAAAGTCCTGAGTCTTTACGACTGTATAAGGACCCCTCAAGAACATCCAAAGGGTGGTATACCCGATTACACAATTTATAACTACCAACCGAAAAATATTTTCTGGACTTCGTTTCCTGCAAAGTATTAACTTGGCCAGGAAGACTTTCGTTTCTTCTCTTCAATTTTACTTTTAGTTTTTTTATTTTAAAGGTATAGACTTATCTGTTGTTAAATACGTGCACAGTGAAGCTGACAGTTTAAAAAAAGTAAAGGCTTATCAAAAGATGTGATACGCACATTTAAAAATGTAACAGGAAAAATAAATTAGGGTATAAATAGAGGGTATAAGTTAAAAATTAAAATTACAAAAAATCAAAAACTATTTCAAAGCAGTAAATTTATCTTACGTGTAATACGGGACAGTTTATCGTACTGTACGAATACCAGTCGCAATTTTTGCGTCGCGTTACACGAATTCACGTTATAGGGGAGCGCGTTATACGAGAGCCTACTGTATTTAAGGGGGAATACCACTTTTTTTACATTTTCTTAAAGTTGAAGTCTTCAAAAATACTCTCTAAAAATGTTATATTAATATTCAGAGAATTGATAAAGATGCATTTTGTGAAACGCGTGCTGTTCAATAGCAAGTCAAACTTTATACGCGTTTTTCTCAAAATTACATTTTTTTCATCGGCGGACACATTAGTTCCGTCAATCTTTTTCCGATCCGCTTGATATTTTAACAAGGTTTTCAAAACAATATTATTATGAATTGCGCGTAAAGATTTTTTAATTCGAAGCAAATTTTTTTTAATTTGCTCAAAAAACTGTTCGTTCTTTTGTAGATTTTCGCCAACTTCTCTTCAAAAGGCCGCCATTTTCACAAAAATAATTTATTTTAAAAATCCGCACAACGGAAATCACATTCATATAGTTTATAAAAACTGTTTTCAATGTGGTTTCAGAGCCACCATTCCAAACTTAGACACCTCGCCGGTGACCAATGTCTTTTTTGTAAAGGGTCCAGACAATTAATCATCAATTGAAATTTATACATATTTTTATGTTCATATTTTTCATATAATCTCCTAAGATATTATACTAAAACTAAGTAATAAAAACTTTACATGAAAATTCTAAATTTTCCTGAAAAAAAAAATTCTTAAAGAAGGTTTAGTTTTCCTGCCGTCACAGCGATGTTCCCCCTTAATAATTCAATCATTTTATATGTGTCATTTAACTCTCTAATACCGAGATGCCATATTTTGGACACAAAGTCCAAGGTGGAGTCTGCAAATCTCAATTCTTGAGTTATTAACTCTTCTCACAAACAAACAAAAAAAAAAAAAAGAAGACCACACAGCGAAATCGAACGAGAACGCTCCGCGAAATCGAAAAGAAAGGGGAAGGCAGGCAGCTTGCGTATCCGTCTCTGAAGGATTATTAATGCAGAGTTAAGGGGGATACGCGAGTTATCGTGAGGGGGCCGCGTGTCTCCTCGTTGCCTCGGTGCCGTTTCTGCCGTGCCGGAGGTTCACTATTCTCGCGTGACCCGTGAACTTTCGCACGTAACGAGATCTCTCCCCCGGTTGCCCCCATCGCTGTGCCGGCGACCAACACCAGCGTGCACCGGCGGCGCGTTCGTACACGCGAGATCGTACTACGGTGCCGTACGGTGCCGTGCAGTGCCGTAGCGAGTCGACCACGGTGCCCGCCGCGCGGACTCGTTCCATGGAAGCACGCTTCGCTCGCCTTCGGCCCTAATAAATTACCCCTCTTATATATATATATATCCCTCTCTTTCTTCTCCGCTTGGACCCCGGCCACCCGACCATTTCAACTGCCGCGCCACGCCGTGCTACGTGCGAGAGGTCCTCCGCCGCCTCCGCCTCCGTCTACCTCCCTAACGTGTACCCCGTACCGCGTACATGCACCGACGCCACCGATTCAATTGCTGCGACGGTACGTCGATCCATGCGGGCTCTCCTCTTCTTCTCTTACATTCGCGTCCTTTTCCCGCTGTTCCTCCCCTCGGCTTGTTCGAACCACCTCTTGCTGGTACCACCCCAAGAGGCGGTTTCGCGTGCATGGATGTGTTTTGGAAGCACCGGCATCTTGGGTTTGCGGAGCGTGTTATAAATGTTTCTGAAAATCGGGATTATTTGTAAATACAATGGATTCCGATTGATTGGGACTCATCGGGACAGGACTAATTTGTCCCGGTAAAGGGAATTTTAACGGACAAAATGTGAACAGGGTAGAGAATGAAAACAAAATCGTGTGTGATGTTCGGTTTTGTTGTCTAATTAAAAATTTTAAATATTAATATAAATATTAACTTATTGTTAGCTTTCTTTGCATGCTTAAACAGACATTTGTGCTGATTATAAATTGTAAATAAATTCTAAGTATTAATATAAATACACACATTTGTGTTTAAGCATGCAAAGAAAGCTAGCAATAAGTTAATATTTATATTAATATATAGAATGCAAAGAAAGCTAATTATAAATTGTAAATAAATTTTAAATATTAACCCTTTATAGTCCGAATTTTATTTGTTTAACAGAGAAAAGAACTATGATTGATCACAGTATCTTACTTTGATTGCAAAATTTTTAAAGCAGTAAGTGCTATAGATGGACTGTGGTACCACTACAGTAATACAGTAACAAAATTGAATAGTACAGTGATAACTAAATGAAATAAATTTTTTAAAATATAAATACATGAGTATGTAACTCTTTAGTCACAAGGCATCATAGAGGGTTAATATAAGTATTAATTTATTGTTAGCTTTCTTTGCATGCTTAAACGTACATTTGTGTTGATTTTAAATTGTAAATAAATTCTAAATATTAATATTAATATTAACTTATTGTTAGCTTTCTTTGCATGCTTAAACACACATTTGTGCTAATTAGAAATTCTAAATAAATTTTAAATATTAATATAAATATTAACTTATTGCTAACCTTCTTTGCATGCTTAAACACACATTTGTGCTAATTAGAAATTCTAAATAAATTTTAAATATTAATATAAATATTAACTTATTACTAGCTTTCTTTGCGTGCTTAAACACACATTTGTGTTTACAAATTGTATTTACAACACAAAAAGAGCTAACAGGAAGTAACAAAATAATAATTAATCAAAAATAAGTAAATAAACACTTCCAATCAGTACCGCTGCTTCGTAACAGGCTTTACTTTATCTCCACTCGTAAATTGTACGAGCGTTAACTGTCCTAATAAATCGGCGGTATGTTCCATATAAGCGAAGTGAAAACAATAGTTTTTGTTTGCATTCTTTAGTATTTGTCCCAAATAAATGATGGTCCCGATTAACCAGAATCTACTGTACATAATTCGCTGAAATATTCCAAGAATTCCTTCGTACGTCAGTCTAAGCCAACGACTGCGCAAAGAAAATCTGAGTTTTTTGGGCGTCGTAGTCGCAAAACCGTTGAGGCCTGCAAGTCTACGGCACACTAAGGGAAATTGCCTAATTTATGACACCCTCAAGTGTCCTCGCTTTCTCTTCCTGTAATTCACAGCGACGAAGACAAGCGACCGCTCCAAGCATAGGAATTTTACGTTTGCTTAGAATGTTATTTGCGTTTGGGTTTAGTAGTGAGAAAGGGGTACAGTGTCGATCCGTAATAAGCAACTGCTGTTTGGCTCAAAATAAGCAACTCGCTATGCCTTTCTCTTTCTTTGAAGTCATCCACAGAGTAAGAGATCCGTGAAAGCGAGAAGCCATAAGTCTTTATCGTTTAATAGAAAATCGTTTAAAATAGACATGGTTTAACCCTTTGACTACGGTAGATTTCGAGACGCACCGGCCGTACCATACGATAGGAATTCAGTTAGGACGTACGCCGAGAACGATGAAATTTTTTTTTTTTTTTTTATTAAGAGTTTATTTTAGAGTGGTCACATTAACATTGAAGTCATTAGTGACCGTTAAACGATACATGAATGGCTATTACAACGTTACAATATTTTCGAAGGTGAGATAATACATTTTGCTTATAGTGAATTTAACAGGTTTATGTGTCTAAAAAATTCCAGTACCCTATGGGTGTTGTCGGGATCGTTTAGGTTGGATCTCATGTCCGCCTTGGCGAAATTTTTTGTTAGGGGTATATTTCTGGGAAAATATATTTCAGTAATCAAAAAACCGAGTTTCACTATATTCAAACAGTATTATCTATTTCTTTGCATTCTGCATCGAATCGTTACTACACATATTAAAAATTTAATATTAACGTTAAGCTTAAATTTTCAGGGCTCCTATAGGAGTTCTCCGCATCAGAAAGCCAAACTGCGTCGAGCGCCTTTTGGCGCCCACAGTGTCACAAGCGCAAAATTTCTAAGCGCCTTTAGGCAGCCACAGTAGTCAAAGCGTTAATAGAAAAAGAATAGAATATGTGTAAAGCTTTTTCATTCTAATATTAGCGATTCCGGCGTATTACATTTTTTTCTAAAGAATAATATCGACCATTTTATTGTTTGCCACTAGCTCAGGATTCTTACTCATTTTCCGTGGTCTCTCGTCTCCTGTTCGAAAACAAAGTCGAATAATATCTCTGATTCCTAACAAGCAACTGGCCGGTTCCGAGCGAGTTGCTCATTTGGGATCAACACTGTATTCGGATAGGTTTTTTTTAGAGCTAATATTAAGTTTACTTATGGGAGGTTTCTATAGGAGTTTTGTTGTAGCTGATAGATTGATTTGGTTTCAGTTGAGGAAGCTGCAAGCAGGTGTAAGTGCAAAGATGCTAGTTACGAGAAAACAACATTCAAAACATCGAGGGTAGTATTATTGAAATATTCAAATCTGAAATGTTCAAATGTTCAAATTTTCTTCAGTTTTAGGGATATTGAAATGAAAGTTGGAGGGGAAAATGTATACGGTCAATGCGCGCAAAAGGGACTCGAGATAACCGATTTGTAAATAATGTATATAGCCCCTGTCATACTTCCTTTCCTATATTCTCTCCCCTAATTACTTCTTTCCCACACTCTCCATCGCATTAAACATTAAAAGCAAAAAGCGATCGATCCAGTTTTTGTTCCCATTTTTCTGGATAGTTTTAAATTATTTTGTAGGCGCTAAAAAACTTACACAGCGTTTTTTTAACATTACGTTCCATAAGCTCTTTTCAAATAAGTAAACTAAACTGTTGTAGCATGACTACGTTGCGCTGTCGCGTTCACAGCATTTTATTAGAACAAATATTGTAAAAGCTTTGTTTGTTGAGGATAATTCAACTATTGTAGAAATGAAAAATTGGTTTCTTCATGGGTTTCAATAAACAACTTTAGAAAAAAAAAGGACTCTGCATCTACGCTCTCAATTATGTGGCGGACATATTTGTGTTATAGTTTATGGGAGATAGGAACAGTTTTGTAGGATTTTTAATTCGTTATGGATTTAATTCTTGATACTTGTTATTAAAGATATTTTTACAAAGTTGATGGTTTTAAAAAGAAATTCTGCGATTGACCTCCCACCATTAAAACGAGTGAAATTATACGAGTTTAAATGTTTAATAGTTTGTACTTTAATTCCGGGTTACCANTATAGTTTATGGGAGATAGGAACAGTTTTGTAGGATTTTTCGTTATGGGTTTAATTCTTGATACTTGTTATTAAAGATATTTTTACAAAATTGATGGTTTTAAAAAGAAATTATGCGATTGACCTCCCAGCATTAAAACGAGTGAAATTATACGAGTTTAAATGTTTAATAGTTTGTACTTTAATTCCGGGTTACCAATAGTACTTTATTATTTTGAGGAAGTTTGAACTGCGACAGTTACAAATTTAAAATTGATTCGTATGTCAATTAAGTAAATTGTATAGGGTGCCATTTTACTTAGGAACGAGTTGCATGTTACTTCACAATAATCATTTTGTTCTGCTGGAATTAAAATTTTGTTAAAAGTATATAATCGTGACATCTTTGGTTTGAAGACCTGAATTATTTACATTACACCTGTTTTTTTTTTGTAACCACGAGGCGAGGACGGTGTTATCGTCTCTTTCTTATACGAACCGCCGAATTGTTGAGACGTACGTACGTGCTGTGTAAATATTCAAGATTAAAATATATAGATATTTTGGAACCAATATTTCCAACATGTTCGCATTTTAGAAACTAGAAAATAGTTCTTCTTTCGCTGGTATAGAATTTTAGACTTTGAAATCCAACATAATAGAAACTTTTGAAAATAGTTCTTCTCTCACTGGTATAGAATTTTAGACTTTGAATCCTTTAAATCATTAGCTCAACAGTATATGAATTTGAAGCTGATCACGATACTGGATAGAAAATTCTTGTTCTGTTACTTTATATGTATATTTTCAAGTCATTACCGCTGATTATCAATAATCGACGTAGCGTGAATGAAAAGTTTAATATCGATCAATAATTTTCCCCTCGGGTGAAAAGATTAAGAAAATTCTTCAATTAGGCGAAAAAATTAATCAAAACACTGATAAAGTTCAGATCTTTGACTTTTTTAAAAAGAATAAATGATCTTCTATTTTGACAAATATATACGATTTATATTGATTATTTTTTACTAATATCTAATTAATTGTAGATAATTAATAAAAAAAACACTAATAAAAGCAAGATACAGTAACTATTGAAATTTCTAAGAAATACTAAGCTTCTCCATAAACTCTAATTCTCCAAAAACATTTTTTCTACAGACTGAGTCGCTAATAACACATCTTAGTGATTGATGCGACTTAAAGTAAACAATTTAAAAAAAAAACCTAGTACAAATTCGAAGAGTATGTTAATCCTTATCCATCCTTGATAAAGATTACTTCCAAATGTAAGAAGATTTATTATTATATTTTATATTTATTATTAAATTCATTATTATATTTTATATTTATTATTAGATTTATTATTATATTTTATATTTATTATTAGATTTATTATTATAGATTTTATATTATTATTATATGATATACATAATGAAAGAAATACTTACAAATTAACACAGTGGTGAAAAATCAATACAGTGGAAAGACAAAAATAATAATTAAATTCGCAAATTCTTTTATTGAAAATAAAAGTTTCTGTACATTCGAACATAAAATTATTCGCATCGTTCACCAATAGCAAAGTGACATGCGAGGCATACTATGTATTGTTTTACGCTTATCGCAATATAAGCGATATTTCTCACTTTTTGTGAGAAAAATGTATCAAATTGACACAAGAGATAGATAACAGTTAAATACCTTTCTGTTTTAGAAAATATTTACGTAACTTTGGTCACGCTCTCAGTATTTTAAACCATTTATTCAAATTAAGTACAATGCACTCTTTTATAACATATTTTTCATTTATTTGGATTTCCACTGTTTACTTCGTTTCAATAAATCTAAGTTTTGAATTGTAAAATATTTTCTGGAACACTTTAATAGTATAATTGATTAATCATTACTATTAAGCTTAAAATGTTAGAGCTTTATCTATAAATGTTTGAACTATTAAGTTTAAATCTTTGACTTGAAAAGTCTTTAACTTTCAAAAAAAGTTAAAAACCACGAACTTTTGATTACTTAAAACTCGAAGATTTTTTTACTATTTGCGTGGACATACGGTTGTTCCGTTCTTTACGTCTTCCTTAAGTTTACCCTCGAATTGAAGGCAATTTCTTTTCAAGTACGCCTCGCGTTTTCATTTTTCTTTTCTTCGTCCTCCTCTCGCCTCTCCTCTTTTTGCGTGTTACCTATCTTGAAAGTGGTTTTCCAGCTGTTTATTTCGTTTCTATTCCCGTGTATCCAGCTTACGGCGAGTGCGTTTTCCTTAAGATGTATACACTCTATCCACAGTCTCTGTCTTCTCCCTTTTCCTTCCAGAGCTTCTTCGTCACGGTCTCGTACGGTTTTTCTATCTCTCATATTTCTCCGTTTCTTCGTTTCATTTTCCCTGGCCTCGTATCCGTTTATTTCTTTTATCTACGCGGCTGGGCATCCCGGAGCCAAGCGTATTTCCTTCTGGCAAACGTGGATGATATTTTCGAAAGAAGAACTTTGCCAAAAATTGTCGAACACACTGTCCCCAGGATCAAATTGAACGTCATCCGAAGACAAGCTCCGTAGTGTCGTAGTTTTAAGAAATCTTAGGTTATAGGAATAGGTACAAGAATATTATTTCATAAGGAGGTATCAAGACAGGAAGGTAATAAAAGCGGAAGCAACAACGGACGAAAACCAGACCCAATGGACGGACGATGGGTCGGTGCGTTGTCGATGTTTATAGGAGTGCGAAGAAGGGAGGAAAAGGGACTAGCGAGGGTTTTCTTAACCCTTTGCGGACTAGCGCCGCATATATGTGTTCTACGGAAACCATCAATTTGGCCGAGGAACCCAAATATGCGTTCGGCGAAAACAATTGATAAGGCCGAAAGACGCATATACGTGTCTCAAACAAACGCGTTGTTATGCCCGAGAAACGCATATATGTGTTCGCCAAAAATAACTTTGTGCATGTACCATCTACATATATGTCTATAATTTGACATCTTCGAGCGCTATGAATAAAAATCGCTTAAAGAAACATTTCTGCTGAAACGTGCGCTCGTCATTTTAAGTGACTATTGCGGTAGCGGTTCGGCCCCACGGTATGGTTTACTCAAAATCACGCCGTCCGCAAAGGGTTAACACGTTGACTGCCACGCGCATTTTACGTGGTTTGCTCATGGCGCCAACATGTATTTCTTATTATACGTATATTATGTTGAACAAAATAATATCTATATTTTCCTTGTATTGATAAAATTATATTTGCATGTTCTTCGTGGTATTAATTTCTTCAAACCATCATAGTAACAGTGGTGTTATTTTAAAATTTATCAATATCGATATTTATTCTAATTATGTATTTTACTATTGGTCGCGTCGCCGGTCACCGGTGGGCCCCCATAGCGCTATAGCCAAGTCGAGTGTGGTCACCGGTGGCCCCGATGACTGTCAACGTGTTAACTGAAAAAGGTTGTGTGAAAATGAGAGTCGAGCGGAAAGTAGAGATTTGGGTCGAGAGTGTTGGAATGTATGGTCGATTATACGTTTATCCAGATCATTATAACTTATATAAATCTCAATCGTAATTAACTAATTAAACTTTTTATATTTTACATCTAATGAAACTCTATAGTCTTTTTTCCGTTAAATATGCGACCCTGGACATTAACGAATCAATAAGCGCATTTCGGAAGCAAATTCAATAATCCAGTGATTCCCAGTGTGAGGCCCATGCGCCACAGGGCGGCAATTCGATTGTTAAGGGGGGTGATTTTATTTAACCCTCTATGGGACCGTTTGACTTACAAGTTACAAACTGAGATATCTATATTGAAAAAAATTAATTTGCTTTAGTTATCACTGCACTATTAAATTTGATTACTGTATTAGTGTAGCTACACCACGATCCATCTACAGTAATTATTAGTTTAAATATTTTTAAATCCAAGTGAAAAACTGTAATCAATCGTAATTTTTTTTTAACAAGCAAACAAAATTCAGGCTATAGAGGGTTAATATAAAAGGAGCGATGGCATGGCTTTGCAAGGAAACCGAAATCAAATATCCAAATGCAACCAAATGTGCAAGAGAAATATTGTTACCGTTTCCATCTTCATATTTAGCTGAATGCGGATTTAGTGCAATAAATGATTTGCTGCTAAAAAAAAGAAATCGGCTGGATATAACAAAACAAGGAGACTTGAGACTGAAATTAAATGAATCGGAACCTGACATAAAATCTCTTTGCGGCAATCAAGGGCAAGGATCTCGCTAGATTTGAATAATAAATAATTACTAATAATTAAAATNGTAACTTATATAAATCTCAATCGTAATTAACTAATTAAACTTTTTATATTTTACATCTAATGAAACTCTATAGCCTTTTTTCCGTTAAATATGCGACCCTGGACATTAACGAATCAATAAGCGCATTTCGGAAGCAAATTCAATAATCCAGTGATTCCCAGTGTGAGGCCCATGCGCCACAGGGCGGCAATTCGATTGTTAAGGGGGGTGATTTTATTTAACCCTCTATGGGACCGTTTGACTTACAAGTTACAAACTGAGATATCTATATTGAAAAAAATTAATTTGCTTTAGTTATCACTGCACTATTAAATTTGATTACTGTATTAGTGTAGCTACACCACGATCCATCTACAGTAATTATTAGTTTAAATATTTTTAAATCCAAGTGAAAAACTGTAATCAATCGTAATTTTTTTTTAACAAGCAAACAAAATTCAGGCTATAGAGGGTTAATATAAAAGGAGCGATGGCATGGCTTTGCAAGGAAACCGNAAATATATTAAAAATTATGTACATGTTAGGGCAGGGGGAGGCATAAGAGTTTTATAAAGGCTTAGGTGGGCCGTAGCACAATATTGGGAAACACTGCAATAAATTTTGACTACAGACCGTATAAAATTCAACAGATTTATATTTCAGTCGACAGTCGATAAAATTACGATAACGATGTATGAATAGTGACGNTTTCGAATTAATAATCTTCTGATCTTTTACAGATTCTAAACAAATTGTTCTGTAAATATTTTTTAAAATATATTTGTTAACAACGATGCAAAACCTTTTGATAAAAAATTCCGATATCATCTGTATTGAATTTNCAAATAATTACCAATAATTAAAATAATATAGAAAAATCTTTCATTAAAATTATTTTGTATTTGAATTTCAGTTCTCCATTATATGTTTTTAAAATTTACTTACTGTGTTTGCTCAATAATTTTTTAGCGATTTCTTCCTGAAACCTATCATTCAAGTTCCTTTAGTGAACATTTCAATTTTTGAATATTAAAAATTATGTATATGTTAGGGGAAGGGAGGCATAAAAATTTTAGAAAGGCTTAAGTGGGGCATAACACAAAAAAGGTTGGCATGTTCTAGACTCTCTTTCAGACAAACTCTCAGACTCTTATTCCTAAAACCTATCATTCAAGTTTTTTTACTAAACATTTCAATTTTTGAATATTAAAAGTTATGTATTGGGTTGTCCGGAAAGTTCGTGCCGATTTTCGATAGGTGCCATTAGAACAGGTCTGATTATGTCGGAATGATTGAAAACAAATGACACGCGTACATATTCTAAGGAGTGACACTCCAGGCATCTTTAGACAAAAGTTTGGTTTGGATACATTCATTTTCGTTAGTTTTATACGCTATTAACAGTAGAACTACCGACGATTAAAATAGACTTATTTGTGCCAAGGAAATCGAAATGATCAGTATTTGAAAAAATACTTATATCAGGGGTAATAATTCTTTGTGCGTATTTCGTTTAAAAAATTATAGAAAACACCCAAAAATGCGCTACTGTAAATTTATAAAATTTCTTTGACCAATTACGAACTAGTCATTTTGACTGGTAGTTCTAGTGTTAAATATGGAAAAGTTTTTCGCCGAAAATCCTAAGAAGTTTTGGAAGGATGGGATATTCGAGTTACGCGAGAGACGGAGAATGATTATAGAACAAAATGGAACATATATGATTTAATAAATGTATAAGAAAATTTAAATGTGTTGTGTTTGAATTTTCCTTAAAAATCGGCACCAACTTTCCGGACAATCAAATATATTAAAAATTATGTACATGTTAGGGCAGGGGGAGGCATAAGAGTTTTATAAAGGCTTAGGTGGGCCGTAGCACAATATTGGGAAACACTGCAATAAATTTTGACTACAGACCGTATAAAATTCAACAGATTTATATTTCAGTCGACAGTCGATAAAATTACGATAACGATGTATGAATAGTGACGTAAAGAGGAGTTAATACCTAATACATAGGACTTTGAACAGATGCTACACAATTAAACTTCTGTATGCACTGTACTTGATAATTTTAAAGACGAAAACGGTTAAAAGGCTACGCAAACTAAAGGACGTCCCTGCCCTGATTGCGATCGAGTTGTTTAAGAAAAGAAGTAAATCGGTCTTTATTAAATTCGAAACGAGAGTCCATCGAATCGGTCGGTGCTCAGGCTCGTTAACCACCGTGGATGCTTCGGGAACCAGTAGTTCCTTGCGGGCCGAGTTTACTCAAGAGTCCCTTGTCCCAGAAACGTTCTTAGCTGGGGGATTCAAACTTTTCAGTCGTGGCCTTCTTCCTAGGTTGACTTATAATAAGCTGATCGCACGTTCCAGTTTCTCAGTGCAACGAACACTTTTTCCGCTCCCTCCTTTATTTTTTTTTTTTTTTTTTTTTTTTTTTTTTTTTTTTT
>SMSQ01017144.1:0-27513 GCA_019453375.1 Ctenoplectra terminalis
AAAACGTTAACGATTCTTGTAACGCGGAAATACGTTATTCTATTCATTCGCATGCAAACAAATAAGTACCTGTGCTCTAAGTTTCTTATTTCGGTTGTAGATTATTATCAGCTCATATGACAATATTACATTATCTCTTCTAATAATCATTCACTGATTTCATTAAAAGTCTACGAAAACAATTGAACTAAATGGTCAGTTACAATTTCACATAAAATTCATAGAGCGTTTTACTATTTCCCATGTTTAGTATACAATTTAAAAAATTATGTAAGCTAAAATTTAATCTCAATTTCCCTATCAAATTCAACGACAGGAAAATTAATTATTCTCAGGAACGAAAACCGTCGCTTTGTCAAACGTAATCTAAAATGTAATAATCCAAGCGAACGTGGATTTATGGTGACCGTAAGCTCATAACTCCTCCCTGATATCTCTTGAATTTCTTTTGGATCCTCTCGTCAATCCGAAGATCTTACGAAACCAGCAGTCAAGGAAGCCGTATGATTTTTCTTCCGATTGGCACACACGACCCGACCCAACGAAATTTAAATCCAGCTTTTCTAGCCACTCAGACAGTCCGACAGGTGGGACGGAGCGGGTCGACAAACGAACCGAGATAAAACTGTCCGTCAGCGGGTCAATCGATGGCGAATCGAGCGGCTATTTAAGCAGGTCGTAACCTCTAGCAAGTCCAGCCTTTTGGACGAGGTCGTGGTGACCCAGATCAGCTGGTATCGCCTTACCTGTACGTACGATGGCTGCCTTTGGCTGCTCCTGCAATCGTTACCCTGGATTCTGCGCATTTACCGGCCTGCCGCGAGGACACCTTCGCTGCTTTCTACCTTCTATGATGCATCCGTTTCGTAAAGTTTCCTCTTCGACCGATTATTTGATGAGATTGCACGGTAAACTTGCTTACTGGTCGCTTTTGATCGATTCGGAGTAAAGTTTGAATAGTCTGTACGGCGTATTGTGCAGATTCGTTGTTGATACAGCGATCGACTGCTCTTCAGGGACGTTGAGTTTCTGATACTGTTTGGTTGTTTGTTAAGGAAAGTAAGCTCAGCTTTGACCGATAGGTTGATTTTGTGGAATATTCTTTGGTTGATTCTGCGCTAAGAAGCACTGTGGCGTGTGCTTTGGATGGAGATTTCAATTGAACGCTTGTACGATAACTAGACGACAGATATTTGTACAAATAATTTTTCGTATTACATATGTTTTGCATATTTTATATATGAAACTGATGAATAAATGTGTTACATATTTTGCGCATATTTTAGATATTTTTCTTCTGACGTGTGTTTTATTTGCAATTTATAAATCATGAATTACGACTCATGATACTTATTATATATCATATTATAAGTGTCGTATGGTCACTTCATGGTAAACCTTTTCAGCATAATTTGATTTCAGTAATACCTTCAGACTGTTTTTCTTACTGTCGCTCAATTTTCCGAAATGGCAGTTCGAATATTCTGGTCAAACGTTAACACTAGAATTACCGAACAAGTCAAAATGACTTGTTCATAATTTCTTATAGAAATTTTAGAAATTTACAATAATGAATTTTTGAGGATTTTCCGCAATTTTTTGTAAAAAATATGCATAAAGAATTGTTACCCTTATTATAGGTATTTTTCGAAATACCTATCGAAATACCTAATTTTGATTTCTTTGCTACAAATAACTCTACTTTAATCGTCGGTAGTTCTGGTGTTAAAGATGAGTCTTCACGAGTCTTCGTTAAAGTGAGTCTTTTGAAAGTCTCCACCACATAATATATTAATGGTTGTTAGGAGATAAAAAATATTTTATCCTAAAATGCTACATGTAACATGTGTGTTACATGGAATAAATAAAATAGCAGAAGATTTGCCTGTACTCGTCTGCAATTAACACGCTAATACCGGCACTTTCTACAATTAGCATATTAATATATCATATTAAGTTTATAAAGAAAAAAATTTTTAATATTCCAGTTTCTTCACAGCCAATTGTAACAAGGTGGGGAACTTGGTTAGATACAGATACATTATTCTATGCAAAGTATTTAGAAGCTACTCTAGAAATACTGATTTCTAATTTGTTATATAATTTGTTAAACTAAATTCTTATTTCTCAATATAATAGATATTATTAGTACAATAAGTAATAGAGTTGTTTAATAAGAAAGATACGGTGTTGATCAGAGTTGCAAAAGAAATGTTAGACAGGAAAACTTACATCAAGGTTTAGTATACATTGAAGCCCACATTGGTACTCTTCTAGTCAACATGAAAAAAATTAAAAAATAGAAAAATAATTTTAACTGCGTCCATAAAAGTAATTGCTGAAATTATTGAAAACTGAAATATTCTCAGTTTAAAAATTTCTGTAATGTTATATTTATTTTCTTATTGTACATTATATAATTATTTTACAATTTAATATGATTTTAATGGACTAATATAATGATGACGTGTTTTAAACAAAGAAATTAGTAATAAACTCTTCATACTTTGTTCTGTTTCTAAATACCTTTCATACGCTTAGTGTTATATTTATGCGCGTGTTAGGTAGACTCTATTATTGTATTGTTTGTAAAGAATATTATTTTATTATCTCGAGAAATTGGAGTAAATAGTGTAAATTTTTATACAGAATAATTGTATATGATTTTTTATTTGTCATAATCAAAACTTAACCCTCTATGGGACCGTGTGTCTTAAAAGTTACAAATTGATGTATCTATATTTAAAAAAATTAATTTTGTTTAATTATCACTGCACTTTAAATTTGATTACTGTATTACTGTAGGGACACTACGATCCATCTACAGTAATTATTAGTTAAAACATTTTCAAATCAAAGTGAAAAACTGTAATCAATCGTAATTTTTTCTATAATAAGCAAACAAAATTCGGGCTATAGAGGGTTAATATAACACTTGTTCGCATCGCTACGTAACACAACGTCATCGAGGATGAGCATGTGCTATCAAGTATTGGTATCCTCTGTTTAACGTTTTGGAATTTGGCACATAGTTTTGTGGTCTCGTTTATTGTGATTTAAGTCTTTCCAGGCCCACTGGGTGGCTTTACGGTACCGAGACTTCCGCCTATAGCTGCAGATGTTGAGGACAAGAATTCACCACAAAGAATGCAAGGGCCAAGATAAAAATTACGTCGTTGACTTTTAAGTAGTTTACTCGCCTAAGGTCCTTAAATTCTGTATTTTGGGGGATTTATTACGTTAGTATGAATTACAGAACTCATCCAACGAGACACGAGTGTCGATTAAGTCCCCTGGGTCCACAGGTTAGTTTAACGATACCGAGTTGTTAGCTTATACTTTCAGATGCTTGTTGCGATTTTATCAGCACAAAAAGAATGCAAGATGCTCGAGAAGAATTGCACTGTCGTCTTTTAATCAGTTCATCGTGTTAAGATACGGAACAACAGTCTAAGACTCTTCTGACCTTTAAGGATGTTTATTTTGTTGTTTTTTTTGTTGTATTTTTTGTCGAAATAGAATATAAAATCTACCCAATGTAACGCTGCCTGTACCCAACGAGACAGTGCTTTAATTGTCGAAGCGGAAACCACCGTTTTCACGGGTACCGTGATTTTGGCGCATAACAACCAGCGTTGACCTGTCGACCGATCATTGTCACGACATCAAAGATCGTTACTGCCCTTATGTGGCCGGTAACTGTCGCCACAGATCTTTCATGCGTGTGTGAGTGAATGTAAGGTAAACCGAAGCGAATGGGATCATTTTCTTTTGATAGTGAAAAAATAATAGTCAAAATTTAGAAAGCTAACTTTTTATTATAAATTCGTAATTAATACCCATTTAGTTTGAACATCAATAATGCAACATTTTTTTAAACTTAAAGATCTTTTCTTTGACTGAATTCTTATTTTGATCCGATTCGCCTCAGTCTACCCTATATGTGTATCTGTTAATAATGTAAAAGCGTAAATGTGACGACCAGACGATGTCTTTTAGACTCAACCACTCTATATTATCTAATCTCATAACCAGATACATAAGGTATTTCGTAACTGGTAGTACAATCGTGAAGGGGATGGTTCTACATGAAGAAATAAGTTGAAACTGTAGAATAAAATTTGCTCATACGAAGAAAAGAATTGAGTTTAAAAATTTATTAAATGCACGTCTGTTTAACTGTCTTATTTGACGAACTTTACCGTACATCATCCGTTTCAACAAGTTATAAATCAATTAAATAAATTATTTAAAATGTGTACATTTAATCTTATTGTGTACGTTTCATTATCATCGAATGCAATAAAGACGAATAGCGCGCGGCGAAGTTTATCAAGTAAAGATAATGGATGTGTATCTAATGAATTTTCAAATTCGATTTTTTCGAAATAAAAGTTTCAGAGGAGAAAATTTAATTCAAGGTTTTCGTTTATAATACAGATTCCCTTTTTTCGTAGTTATACCTTCAGTAACGGAATACCATGTATTTGTTTCATTTTCAATATTTGAGGAACATTTTTTTTATTAAAGTCATACATTTTTATTTAGGGCATCAAAGTAGTATAGTGTAATTATTTTTAATAAAAAAGAATGATTTTATAGAACGTATAGGATGAAAATAATTTCACTGTGTCTAAAAAAAAGTCATATAACTTCTGCAAGTATATTGTCTTTAAATATTGGAAGTATTTTAGGTAATAATTATTAGATGCTAAAATATCAATTACTAACGATAATCTATTTGTAAAAAATAAGCAACGTTGTATATGTTACAAAAGTAAATTGAAACTATTACTGCAATTTGTACATCGAGCGGCTTTCTTTTCATTTTTATTAGCACTTGCTGTGTGAAATGAGAAAAGGGAATACGTACACGAAATATTTATTGCTCATGATAAAACCCTGTAAGATTTTTAAACATAAAATTCAACCACAAAATGCTTATACGAGCTTGCATGCAAATAGCATTATCCAAGTTACGCCTTACTTTCAAACGTATTGTAATATCCTTATAATACTAGGACAAGGCCATTTTCCCATTTTACGAGCAATGGTTATATCAAATTTTACCACGAACATCGAGTTTCTACTTCCGCTCGATTTGTATTTAAATTTCGTGAACTTATACAGCTTAAATGTCACATAAATCGTAATTACGCGATTGAAACTTAACACGAGCGTCGATTTAATAGCTATTTTAACCTGAAGATTAATAACTGCAATAAAATTAGATACATAAAATAATGTTTAAAAGTGAATCGAGGTATAAATAATGCTACTCAATAAAATTATTAAAAAGGGAGACAAAATTTCAGTGTCACTACTTTGATTACGTAATAATCAATCTTACAAACTTGTTTAATAATTTTATACGTTAAAAGCAGGAGATTATATAATAATTAATTTTAACTTTTATTTTGCAATATATCTTCCAAATAAAAGACATTCAATGATTATTCCTTGTTTTGATTTACTTGTTACATTAAGTCACATTTATTAGGGACAGAGCTTATGGTATAACTATGTATACAGTCATATCAGGAGTTATCCAGGGTGAACCACGATACGTAATCAACTCAGATTATTTCGTTATTAATGAACCGATCGAAGATTTTTTTGTCTAATATAATATAGTTCAAAGAAAACTTTAACCCTCTATAACCCGAATTTTGTCTGCTTATTAGAGAAAAAATTACGATTGATTGCAGTTTTTCACTTTGATTTGAAAATGTTTTAACTAATAATTACTGTAGATGGGTCGTGGTGTCGCTACAGTAATACAGTAATCGAATTCAATAGTGCAGTGATAACTAAATAAAATAAAATTTTTAAAATATAGATACATCAGTTCATAACTTTCAAGTCACACGGTCCCATAGAGGGTTAATTAAAGGTCGACTTTGTAGCTCATTATTATTGGGTTTGATCGTTGGGTGTTTTTCAATCCGTTCCTCTACGAGTGATTTAGATAACAGAAGTGTATATATTCCATTGTTGGAAATTCTTGAAACGAAGCGGATATTTGCTGGATTGACTATTTTGTTTAACGCTTCTAAGTATGTAGTTCTCAATAGAAATCTCTTCTTCAACATCTGATACAATTGCTTGCTCCTTATTGGGAAATGCGACACCCTACGTTTCTTTAGCAAAAATATTAGGTGCTGCTGGAGAGATAGCATTCGCTGTTTGGTTCTCCATAATATCAGTTGAATTTACAAAGAAAAGCTAAACTGCACAATCGCGCAGATATATTAACGCTTTCGCGGCGGAGCGCTCAGAAATGAATTAATATTAGATATTGAATATTCAATTATATAAAACATCAAAGATGATTATAGTATATTTTTTGTCAACGTTTTTCTTTCGGAGTTTTCAAGGTCACCTTCAGTTTTTTATAGATAAACCTAGTACTTTTTTAAATCTATCTTTTAGCGGATATTGAGACAAATTCGGCAAGTGTCATAACAAATATCTTTTTTTTTCATGACGCTTGTCCGGCACGTTATGCTATGACAGCACGTCAAGTAAGTACTTACTCGACAGAAAATTTCCTGGACCTTGAATTGGTCGTGCGGGTGTAGTAAATTGGCCAGCACGTTCTCCCGGTCTTATTTAATTAGATTCCTTTTGGTAGGGTACATTGAAAGAAAAAGTTTATAAAGAAACTCTAACAACGCCGGAAGATATGCGACACAGAATTGTTAATACTTAGCTGTCAGCGTAGGTACCGTGGAAAGGGCTGATCAATCACAGATCTTATATTAAAATAAGCCAGCCTGGTTTATTTTGTAATATTACATTTCTGTTTGTATACTTCTTGTAGACTTCTCGTTGGATGTATTGCACGCTATTCAAGCTAACTTTAAAATAGGTCAACGAACTTTGGGAATGTGCTTAATTTACAAGTGTTACAATAAGTTTCATACGTAATCTTGTTTTGCTTTACTAAAGTGCTAGGGTTTGTTATGTGTTTGTTAGAGTTGTCAAATTTTATGCCACATTTCACATGTTCTTTTATTCTATTGTCGACCAACTTTTTTGCTCGTGTGTCGGAGAAAGAATATACTGCAGTGAGTGATCAAATTGTTACGATCAGATGAAGGAGTTACATACTTTATATTTTTGGTACTATTATATCCTGAATAATAAGAACATGTAGTAACCCGTTTTTGTTCTGGACACATAGATAGATAGTTTGATTATATCTTGATTTGTTAGCGATACTATTTTATTTGGTTAATGTACGGTAAGAGATATATTTGTAATAGGCTAATATTTTATGCTGCCATTGTTCGTTTGCAATAGTATGACTTGATACCAGTGATTTATGAGACTATTTTTGTTCACTTATGTTTTCCTGGATTGTTACTTGTTTTAACATTATTAAGTAGTAGTGTGTGCACTTATATTTTTGATACACATTTACTAGTTTTCAATTTAATTCAACGAATCATGATATATATCTTAACAATTTTTCAAATAATTTGTAGCAGATTTAAAATCATTGTTATACATTATTAAAAGCCTAAGAATAATTTTTGTACCGAAAAAGGTGTTATTTCAAATGTATTCCATTCTTGCTCAAAGTTTTAATAAGTAGTCATTTTTTCCGAAATAGACATAATAATTTGATCACCCATTGTAAATGAAACTTCACACGTTATAATTTAAAAGACATGGTTATGGATGTTCCATCGCTATTTCTTTAAAAATTCCACATTATAATGGTTATTAATGTCATTAGTGGACAGTTATTAGTATTCGTGTGGTGCTTGATTTTGTATCTCTTTTTACTTCATTAGTGCGGTACAAGTATCTATGTGCATAAAATAATTAATAAGTTTCTCGGAGAATGAGGAAAGTGGGTTTATTGTCAACCATGCTATAAACGAGAATACTCTATTATTATAAACTAGAATAAACCTATATTACTAAAAAATACTATTTTGTACGATCTGTACTTAAGTAGTGAAAAAGCATCCAAAATAAAATTCAAACTTTTCTTGCTTTGGTATCCTCACGACTGCTTTGAATTTAAAAAATGTTAATGTAGGATAATATGTTGAACTTAGTTTCTATTTTTTTAATCTACAAGTATATTTAGGAACGTGATAATAATGTTTCGAAGATAATTCATACGTGATATTTCTATGACCATTAGAAACATAAAGGAAACGTCCCTAATAGTTGTAAATATTCTGCATAATCAAAATTATGGAAATTATAAAGTAGACCTATAACGTTGCAGTAACTCATCTGGAAAAAAGTGACAAAAAATATTTTAATTAAAATTTTTAGTTATGTTGTTAAAGTTACTTTAGAACGTCTATATATTGTTCCAGAAAAAATGTTATATTGTTGTTTAGTACAAGCTCGATCGGATAACGCTAAAAACTTTATTTTGTATTTCCCGAGAAACAGTGCTTTTTGATTTGTGTCACTTTTCTTCCACGCGAGAGATATATTTAAAAATTTATTGTTAGATAAAACAATGGAGAAATTCTATTCTTACAGAGGGACCCGCTCAGTGCGTATAAGGCACTATAAAGTGTGTAGGTGTTTGGGGGTAACCTGCATCGATCCACTTGACCTGGCGTTGTCGCTTCTCTATGTTCACGCCCGAAACATGAGCCAGTTTCCCCCTGCTACATTCGAGTAATTTATCCTTGCTGCTGTGACGATATTTTTCTCTTCTAAATTAACACCGATTGTTCTACTTTATTACCTACGAATAGAACCTTCTGCGTTGATGGGGTATTCTATTGGCGTGTGTTGACGCTTTCATAAATTTCTATTCAGTACTGCAGGTAGTAAAATTGTTGATTTTGTCAAAAAATAAGTTTGCAAATGAAACTGAAGATCATAAAGAATGAAAATTTTATGTTACTAAATATTCAATTTGTAGTAGACTGAGTTTAAAAGTTATTTTTCTTGCATTTTTTTATTGTACAGAAACATATGTTGCTAATACTTTTTTTTATTATTTTTCAGTATATCTGATAGGACAAAATGAAATAAAGTACTATGTAAAAGAATATTATAGACTTACGTATCACCTTTATTCACTAATTGTAAGAAAATTTAAATTTCACAAAAATTACATAATCTCTTTATTCTCTGAATTCTTCAATTATTATACTATTATACTATAATTATTATACTATAATTGCAATTATACTATTGCAATTAAAAGTTACAGGATTTTTATGATTGTCAACCATTCCTTACTTGAGTCTTTGGTCATATAATAGTACGCAATGTAATAATATTTTTTAATACTTTGAAATTAAGGTAATAATTGATTAATAGAAATATAAATCTTTTCTACTAATTTTCTTTAGCTGTGAAATGTCTTTCTACAAATTTTCATTCTACGGAGGAATATTTTGTTTCATTATAACGACACCGATGTGGAAAGTCATCAATACCAATGTGGCTGCTGCTCCACTTTCAGACATGAATCTTTCATAAGAATCGCTCGAGTATCATTTTCCAATAGCAAAGCAGTTTATTTAAACGACACAGTATTATTTCAGGTTTTCAAACTTCATCTTCCTATTTTTATCTGAACATTCACAGAATTTCTTCTTACGATCTCATTCTAATTTTTCATTTAAATGTTATTGTGCGTCCTACTAATATTCTCGCACATGCTCTTTCATACCTTTTTCATTTTACCATCAGAAATTTTTTAGCCTTTTCGTATGATTTGGCTATAATTTAACAGAGCACGTTCCGTTCAGAAGATCCATTTTCGAAATTTCATTTCGATCTTGTTACCGTTCCATGTCGGAACTTCAAGGACGTTTGATGTACACGTAGAGGGCTTCTTCTCAAGGACGAAGGGGCTGTCAAGTCAGGATAGAATTAAAGGTTAATCCCGCGGGGTATACGAAGTCTGCGAGGGACGGATTTCCCTCCCTTTTTCTTTCTTAACTCATCTTCTGCATCGACAGAGGCCTTTGTTTTTTGCTCGAGTCTTCAAGATACCATAAATATTTGCGCTCTTAAGTGCCTCTGGAATATAAGAGCAGGTTGTGCGACACGAAACACCTCTTCTTCCCTGTGAAGTCGTTGACTGTCACGTCTGCATGAAGAAATCGCTGAATTTGATAATTCAATTTTACAAAGATGCAGGAAGTTTTTTTTACGATTTGTTTATCTCGTAATACTTTTGTATATTTCATATTTTTAGTAAATACAATCGATTAGTGCCGATTATATTAAACAATACAATAAATTTATAAACTTCTTTGTTAACTGCAAAATTGGAGATACTCTTAAAAATTTTTATTCGAAGTGCTATGTTCTGTAAATTCGTTTAAAAATGTTAAACAACGTGTCTTTTGAATCGACGTTAATAGAAAAGTAATATCGATATGTTACGGTAAATGTAATCAATCCGGTGATTACGTATAATTGCCAGTTATTATATATAATCGCCACTAAGTTTGGTAAATGTGATGAATTCTTGAATATTTATCAAATTAACCGACAAGTTTATATAATTCCCAACTCGTAATGGCGAATGTGATAAATATCTTGACCGATCGAGCCAGTAGAATACAGCGCAGCTTTTTAGTAGTTACTAGTCAGAAGGATAGTTTTTCGTTGGACACTGTGACACAAGAGGCTGCAAATAACAATATGTTATAATTTACAATTCAAAATTCAATAAAAGGCTCTTTTAAGTCACATGGATGTATCCTGAACGGAATTTGAATAAGAAACTCACACGTCTTGTCAAATAAAAGACCTAAGTGGAGAAAATAATTTTATTATTAGAACTCATACAAAACAGTTACATATCAAAAACAAACTAAACCCATATTCTAAAGAAAAAAACATTTTTCCAAATAACGTTTCTTGGGGTGGGTTCGGCTTAGGTTCGGGTTAGATAATATCACATTCGCCATTACGAGTTGGGAATTATACAGGGTGTTCGGTAACTGGTGGTACAAGCGAAAAGAGGGTGATTCTACGTGAAAAAACAAGTCGAAAATATCGAATAAAAATTTTTTGTTTGAGGCTTTGTTTTCGAGAAAATTGATTTTGAATTTTTGCCTAGTGCACTTGATCATGTCTCGTTATAACGGATCTCCCTGTAGATCATTGTCTCGACGGGACACGTAAATTACGAAGTAATCGCAAAGTTTATTATTACAGAAATTGTTGAAAATATTGCCCATTCTGCCGAACGTTCCGAAGTTCCATCGAGACAATGATCTACAGTGAGATCCGTTATAACGAGACATGATCAAGTGCACGTGTACTAGGCGAAAATTCAAAATCAATTTTCTCGAAAACAAAGCCTCAAACGAAAAATTTTTATTCCATATTTTCGATTTATTTTTTTACGTAGAATCACCCCCTTTTCGCTTGTACCACCAGTTACCGAACACCCTGTATAAACTCGCCGGTTAAATTGATAAGTATTCAAGAATTTATCACATTTACCAAACTTAGTGGTGATTATATATAATAACCGGCAATTATACATAATCACCGAATTAATCACATTTATCCTAACAGATATATCTTATTACATGTTACTAATTGTAAGAATAAAGAATTGTAGAATACTTTAAAGCGAATTTTATTATTAATACTTAATATTATTTATTTTTTACAGCAAATTGCATATAAATTATTTAAATGCTTATCAGTTAAATTCGTTCGAATCGAATAGCAGATATATTAAAGATAAAAATAACAGAAAAGTATATGCTATAACTATAATATGTGTTGCATCAATAATCTTTCATCATGAAATAGCGTAGGAAATATTATACATGGTATATAAAATTTTTCACGCGCAATAAAGCGTGCATTTTCGTATCACCTTAGGCCTTAGATTCTGGAATTAGTCACAGTCTATCGTAAATCATTCGAGGGCGGACATCTATTCGGTACTGATGTTCACTGCATTTTGAATCTCTAGGGTACAACTAATTTTGTGCTTCTTCCTGTTGGTATCAGAACGATTCACCCGTCACGTATTAAACATACTGAGCAATTTCGAGGATAATGTTCCTTTTTATCTATTTCATGTGATCAAGTCTCTTGGGCTCGCTTAGTACTTTAATTTATCTGATCTTCGTGGTTGTACAATATTTGAAAACAGGTTTCAAAATGGTAGTACATATTTCTGCACACCACTTGTATCTTTAATGAAAATTCGTTGGAACTATTAATTTTCGATAACGGTATAGTAAGAGTGAGGAAAAAAAGTAAGACAGAAAATTATTCGTACTTTATAAAATTTCTTAAATGTTTGGAAAGTGTTGAATTCTTTGCGCGCTTATAATAAATTATTATTATGGATAGTATTAAATAATTCTATTACTACTGTTACCGATCTTAATATTTTATGTATCAATTATATTTGTTAATTAAATATTGTTAACGAGATGATTAGCGTTATTGGTAATATTTGTACAATATTACTATAGTTTTCTTTTGATGTAAACATTTATCAACAAGTTCTTTGTGGTTACTAACAAATTGAATTATACATACATACAAAGCATTGCATTATTACAATTATACCAGAAAAACAATTATATTTGATTTTTTAATATTTCTATCACCAATTTTTTTGCAAATATAATTCTATCAAATTCTGGTATTATTCCTGTTCAAAAATTTTAGGACAGTTGTCATATTTGCATTTAAATCATGAAAAAACAAAATAATTATTGAAAGGTGTGAAATAACGTTATCTCAAGTAAAACTTTATACGTTAAAGAAAATATGCTATGTTAACACATTATTTTATAATATTTTAAAATATGCTACTATTACTATTAAAATTTTTTCAAAAAGTACAAAGCTTTTATATTTATTTTATTTTACCGAAGTATTCACCATAAATACATCTATGACACGCGAGTACAGAAGAAAACGACAGGAATTAGACAAACCACCGAAGAGAAAACTGCGGAGAAGGGTGAGTGGCCCTTCCAAACATTTCTGTCGTATCGTTGTTACAATCCCACAGACAATTCGTGAGGGCTTAACGCTGTTTCAACAAGGGATTACCGGCGCTTCCCTAAGCTGAACGATACGCGATCCTATGGATCCGTATCAGGGACAAACATTTAAATTGCCAAGATTACGAAGTGGTCGTGCAGGCGAAACTTTTTTGATAGTCAGGGCAAATACCTTGGATCCCATCGGCAACACTGTTTCGAAAGGATTTGCGAAGGGGGTGAATCCGCAGAATGAAAAATGTTTGTAACCAGCTAACATTAGAACGTAACGCTTAAGAACATTTATTTATTTTGAAAACGTGTATATCAAACTTTAGTCAAGTTATGGTGTTTATTTTTTTTTCTTTCTTTCTTTTTTTTTTAGATTATGACAGTGTTTTTTTTTTACTTATGTTAGGTTTATAACATATACATGTATACAGTGAAGATAGGACATGAGACAGATTATAATTGTTATACGTTTAATATTTTCTTGTATAATATTAAAGTTTTTTTGTTTAGTAATAAAACTATGAAATATTGAAATAAAAATATTGTAAGATTATATAACTTAGCGTGGTATATACAAAAAATAAGTTTTTTAAATATTTTGTTAGTAAATTACATTTGGATAATTAGAAAATTGTTTCGTTTAAATGGGGGCGAAAAAATAATGTTTGAATATACGGATGAATACTTTTAATAGACTTACAACTCAATATTGGGTAGAAAATTAAGTATAGTTTTTATCATTTTTTTTATTCTACATGTTCTTATTTATAAATTTTAGTAGAAAACTTTGATAATAAATATTTTTGTTTTTTGATGGTGTTTTAATAAAAACTTTATATTGGTAACAAATTTTTGTATTAAATTACATGTTCGTACTGTACGAAACTTTTATGTGTTACAAATTAAATTTTTAGTATATACCATGCGATTTTATCCTGATTTGTTCATTTTTATGAATTTATCTATGCTTCCTTAATTTTTGATTATTTAATTCCAATTTATGTATTATTCCGTTGCAATATAGATAGACAGAATTTTTTCCCTAATTAATAGATTAAATTATCTTTTAACATCGTATCTAAGCAATGTCATAGAAAAATTATACTTCATATTTAATTTTAAAACGAAATATAATATAACTACTTTAAAATAATTTATTAAAAAATCCCCATGAAACGTATTATTTAGATAAAACAATAAAATCACCTGAAAATTTGTATCAAATTATGTCCTACTCGAAAAAAGATAAATAGTATAATAATTCTTCCATGTTAGCGTAGGTACGAGTTAAAATTCCCTTATTTGTGAATCCCAGTTGCGTACCAACCGAATATCTGCGTTCCACTATCTTAATCCGCTTGACATAATGAATTCTGACGACACATCGAATCCTAAGCTACTCGTATCGGAGAAATTAATGTAAAGTGGAAAATCTGTATGATGCACAAGTTAATAGCGGCTATGAAAATTTGTATTCAAATGCGATATTACTCCAGGCAAGAATACGCTAGGATGCACCAGCAAGTGTTTGTCGTTTCAATTCATACGTGTTTTGCCCGAAGCGATCTTCCACTGCAATTTCCATCTTTGAATATTGTTATTGCAGAGAATACACATCGTCAGATCGCGTGTCCGGAATCATTAAAGCAAAATTTAAACGCGTTCGATGCAATTGTCGACTTAACTAGTGAAATCGACTCTGGAGAGTCGTTCAAATATTATTCAAAATTACAGATTTTGCGATTCGAACTGTTCAGCACGAAGATTTCGTGAAAAGTATAAAAGATAGTGCAAGATTAGCATAGTGGTATCATAGATGATATAGCTACAAAATATTGGAATGCGTGTCGTACAATGCAGGCTTCTTTAGTATTTATTTATTTAGTAAATAGCATAAAGAATACAAAATTATTAGTTTTTTCATTAACTTGCTTAATAAATTATTTTTCGAGAGAATTAAAATGTAAGGACGAAAAATTTTTATTACATTTTTTTAGAAACTCTAATTTTTTTGTTGCTTCTTGCTCTACTATTGTTGCACTAGATAATATGTTTTTGGTTGGTATATGGTATAGGTACTCTTAACTTGAAAGCACTTTTCGAAAGAAAGTTTTTTTTTATTTTTTTGGGTGCATGAAAATAAGTAAAAACAAAAATGAGAAACTTAATTAGATAACATTTTTATAGCTCTTTAAGTACCTGTAACAAATGGTAATTGTTGATTTATTTCGTGGAAACTGTTAAATGAGATTACTTGACTCTACCCAAATATCATCAAAATGTATTTATTTTTAGAACAATAATAATTATTGGAAAAGTAAGGAAAATGCGTGCAGTAACCAACTTCATTAATATTTATATGAATACTTGCACAAAAAATGTTATCGCTAAGATGTAAATTTTATAGGCTACGAGAAGGCTGTTGTAAGTGTATTGTGCCTTGACATATTGAATAAATTATGGTTCGTTGAGATCAATCTTCGTTTATAGTGACCTAGTATCTTCAGAAGCCATAACTCATAGGATTTTTTCACATTAGGACGAGTTTTCGACACTAGCTGTTCTATCATACGGGTCACGGTACGCTCACGCCATAACGAGGTATTTGTTTTAAAAAATGATAACAAATAGCACCCATGTGTAATTAATCAAATAATAAGTACTACAGGAAATGTTGTTACAAATATGAATTTTAGGTAATAAACTTTAAAATAAAAATAGATTTATACATTCAATATCTACTTAATAAGAAAAGTTTATGCATAAGCCATATAACATCACCAAATAAAAGGAGTAACAAAGGACGTAGTTTATAATTTTTGTTGTTAAACAACAAACATATACATTTGTATGAAGTAGTCATAATTAAAAGTTTATGCTTTTCTTTTTTCAACGCTTTTTTCCATCGATCAAATAGAAATAAATATTCTCAAGTATTAATCAAAATAAAACATTTATTTTTAAATATCTTTCTTCCAAACAAATTAATTACGATAATATTGAAAGATAAATAGAAGAAATAATATTTTCTTATATTAAAACTATATATGTATGCTGCATTGACAAATAATTTTATTATACCACGTTATACTTACCATAAATATATATTTAAAATTGTTTTTAGATGAAATATTTTTTTAAGAAACGAATTCGGCAAAAAATAAGTAAAAGTTCAGCAGATCTCTATTATCTATTAGGTATACGTTTACGGAACGTGTTTTCGTTCACCCTTCTGCTCACCCTTCGAAGAGCAGTGTTTGCTTCTCAGATCATGCCGCAAAAGAGGCTCTCGGAGTCGCGACGAAAATACGATTCGTTCAAGATCAAAGGTAAAGTATTGCCAAAGAGGACTTCGCTGTAATTCCGTTTGGTTGTTCATTCGACGGTAATGTATTAAATACAAAAACTATCGCTACTCAAAACATCTTCGATATATGTTTGTAAAAAAATTGTGAAATAATCCTAAGTATTATAATGTTCAATATATAACATAAAATATTTATGTTCAATGATTTATACGTATAAAAATAAGAAAAATATCTCCGAAGGTTAATTAAGTATTTATTGAAATTTTTATAATATTTTCTGTACCATGAAATTTAAATTATTTTTAATATTGATTGCAGAATATTATAATATCTTGATGATGATAATTATTCGTATGTGTATAACATAAACAATATACGAGATTAAATATCCTAAGAGAAATTATGAGTTAATTATTATGTCCTACGTCTTAAAAAGTTGTATAGGACATTTTTCGAGAATAATATATAATAATGTGCAAAAAATATATTACGGAGAGGTTATGTCATCTACAGTAGAGCGTCAATTATCCGAATTATTGATTCGAGGAATAAACAAACTTTTGGTGTAACGGTTCCTATTGATGTTGTATAATACATGAAAGAGATTGAAGATTGTGCACTTTGAAAAATAAACTTAATTAGTAAATCTATATTGTTACTTCAAAGCATTTCTTCAGTATTTCAATATTTCTTCATTATTTTCTTCGATAAGAAATTTTAGTCTTAATTTGTACAATTATAGACTGGGTAAATGCGTATGTTTCATTAACCATCTATGGGACCGTGATACTTAAAAGTTACAAACTGATGTATCTATATTTGAAAAAATTAATTTTGTTTAGTTACCACTGCACTATTAAATTTGTTTACTGTATTCCTGTAATGACACAACGATCCATCTACAGTAATTATTAGTTAAAACATTTTCAAATCAAAGTGAAAAACTGTAATCAATCGTAATTTTTTCTCCAATAAGCAGACAAAATTCGGGCTATAGAAGGTTAACTGAACTGTTCGATTATCCGAACAATTCGATTTTCTGAACCACCTCGGTCCCGATTGATTCAAATGATTGATGCTATATTGTATTTTGAAATAAAATATTTTTTTAAATCTGTTCAAGTACTGTTTTTAAAACTGAAAATTTTAAGTACAACATTATCTCCCACAAAAAGAAGCCGTAGCTTTACAGAGAAATGATATTGAAAACATCGTACATCTCGTACATCTCGTATGAAAATTATGTTGTTAACGACTCCAAGAATCATTAAATTATGTATAAAATTATAAAGTCTAAAGATTATAATTTATTTTACTGACTTCATTTTATAAGAACTTCAAAAAACTTTACGAGCATCAAGCTTATGAACATCGATCGGTGCAAAAAAGAGTGTTAAATCTATCTCGAAAAAAGTGTACCGTTCCAGTCATTTCAGGGGCTTCGAATAACCTACCTAATGAAGTAGTAGCAAAGCTAAGTTAAGAAGGGCGCATCCCGCCCAACAAAGGCGGTCTTGTTCCTCAGCTTCCTTTTACCTCTCTTCTCGCCTCGAAAAAGGTTCTGGAAATGGCTAAAAAAAAGGGCTCGGATAAAAAGACGAATCCGCTTGCGTTCCTACAAGGGTATCGATTTACTCAAGCCTTCGACTTTATCGCTTCTCGTCTTGACGCACCTACATCGTGGCAAACTGTTCCTTCAGCCAGAGGTAGGAACGGTGAGACGTGGTGAAAAAGTGCGCCGACAATCCGTAGTATTACCTCGCGTGTCGTGAAGATACGTTTTTTTCCACCGCGTTCGGGGAAAGGAGGTACGATCGAAAGAAAGTCGGCTGAACGCGTAAGAAAAGGGAAGAACTCCGACCGTCACCCCCAATTCTCCTCGTTCTTTTCCCCGTGGCGTACCGTGTCCGCGGGGATTCATAAGAAAAGTTACGTACTTCGAGGTAATTCCCAACGCCGGCTTTTCCACAGATGTACCACCCCTCTTTCTGGAAAAATACCAACCACACTTTGGGTCTTCGTTCCCCTTCCTCTCTTTGGCCGTGTAAACCGTCGCCTCGTCGTTATGGGATCAACCACTTCTACTTGGCTTTAGGGCAAACTTGCCACGTTAGTCGAGACAATTTGAAGTTTTTCTATTGTTCGACGATGTTACGTGTTGCAGCTATGTTTGATGCGATGGTTCTTTTTCTTTATTATTGAGAAAGTGAATTTTTTTTTCTTGAAGAATTGCTAGTTTGCTGGTTTTTTAAAGATTATTATGAAGGCTTGTTGAGTAGGAGCAAGAAATTCTTAGTTTATTACTATTTTATAATATGTTATTTGTAAGTTTGTTTACTTATATAAGATAATCAATTAGATTATATTGATATGATATTTGTTATACTTTGGATGTTATAAAATATAAACATAATAATTATTTATTGCATGCTCAAAAAATACATTGATACCTTTTCTATCAAAAGTATGAATTAAATAAATTTTATGAATAGCAGTCTCCCTGTGTCAATTTTAACACAGTGTATTTGATATATGTATCAACAAAGTTTTCATAATTAATTATTTATTTCTTCATATACCTATTAACATTTTTACTAGTAGTAATTTTTTGTATTCAGAATTTTTCCACAAATATTCATGTCGATTTCTATTTTTGAAAAGCAATATATTTATCTTTATAAAAAATCCTATTCGCTAATATTTGCTCCATTAGAGCAATAAAAATTGATCACATCATAATGTTCTTAAACCTAATTTTTAAGTAACGAAAAGATATTTATAAAACAAAAGTAATAAGACGTTTCAATAAGAAAACAATTTTGTGAAGCAGAGATACCCAGTATACATATTTGCCTTGAGTGTTTAAGATTGAATGCCTAAGTGAGATTTTTAAGATATTCTCTCTTAAGCAGTCATTAAATACATCAAACGATAATTTTTTAAAAGCTTATCGAACGGTAAAGAAACAAGTTATATCGGTTGAAATGTTTGGAAAGAGGATTCCACCGAGTCTGAGGGACGTTACCGGTTGAGTCATGAAACTTTATTGCCTCTTTTCCTTGCCTCACTCATTTCCTCTTGCTGTTGAAGAAAGCGAGAAAGCGAGCTACTTTTCCCTACAGCGTAGGGCCTACAGCAACCCTCTGAGTCTTAACACACAACCATTTGCACGTGCCTACAATATTTCTGGGGAAGCGTCCATCTGGTCGCGAGATATCTCTTTATTTCTTCCCCTAGTAACTGACGTTATAAATGTTGCAACTTTAATCGCAAACTAACACGTACATTCCACGTACTTTAATTATTATGGCTTGTGGCTTCTGTTGGACTCTATATACATACACTTATGTATAATTTATTAATTATTTAGCGTTATGCTAGACCAATCACGAAATATTTTAATTTGAATTTTCGTGTTTTAAATAATGGCAAGTAAAAAAGAAGTATTGTTCTAGCTCAAAACTTGAATTAAAATCTTCGTTTAAAATTATGTTAATGTTTCATACATATTTACAAACAAGAATTTCAATTGAAGTTTTTTTTTTTTAATTGTAAAGGCCTTCAATGTTCTTTTTTTCTATTTTGTATTTTGTATTTTTAATCTATAATTATATCGTAAAAAGAAGGGAAATGCTGCAAAGAAATAGGCGTTAAGAAGTAAAGTAATTTGAATAGTATCTGACTAGAAAATTTTTATTTCACTGATGTAGTTTTATTCGTGTATTAAAATATTGAAACGCATAAAGAAGTATTATAATTATTCATTTATAATACTTTATAAGTTACTATTATAATTACTCAAATATAATTACTCAGTTTATCGATTTTGATTCTATACGTTGTTAAACAATTTTTTTTGTACACACTGAAACAAAATTAATTGAATATATTTGTCCTATTCTATCATGTATTCAGTTCTATTTCCTAAGAATAAAAACAGCCAGTAAATTTTTCACATATTTGACTGTTTTGATTATATTTATAAATATTGCAACAATTATGCATGATATTACATAAAATTGTTACATAATTTGTTAGTCATAGTATAAAATTTTATCAAATTTCTATCCTTTCGGATTTATATTTTCAGAATATTTTATTCCAATCATCAATTTATTTATGTAGTTACAACAGCACAAAGTGTACCAATAATATTTAAATATAATCTCATTATACAATACACAATAATGAATACTTTCTTGTACAGCACCTTCATAAAAAGAAAAAAAAAAAATTCTGATTCAAGTACATTATTAGAACTGTCACCGCTGTGCTGGCAAAAAGGCACATCTTTGCATACTTTTTTTTGCCCTTTCCTTTCTGTTTCCAGCACTTTTCTCATTCTTCTTTGGTGTGCATTCTCTTTGAACTTTTGTAGTTATTTTTTCTACAAGAATGTCCCGTGCATCGAGCCTTGATAAAACCTTTTGCCCACATTTTTCTTTGTATTTCATACACGCTCTTTGCCTTCTCTTCTTTGTCGTACTATCCAAGCATTTCTTCATTATCAAAGGTAAATATGCCAAAGGTTTTAAGATTTTAAAAGAATCGTTTAACCTTCCTGCAATTATTCAGTCACGTTACTTATTAATTGCTTTTAATAATTATTCGCGCTTAATTAACTCTCACCCGTCCTTCGTGTCAATTTGATATATTTTTCTCACAAAAAATGCATAATGCTATAAATATGAAAAATCAGCATGCCTTGCACATTGCTTTATTATTTGTGAATAAAGCGTACAATCTGAGGTTTGAATGTATAAAAATGTAATTTTTTTTATTTTTAATAAAATAGTCTATTAATTGAATTATTTATCTTCTTCTTTTATAAATATCGCTATTGTGTCGATTTAACACCGAGGAACAAGTTAAATTGGGAAAATGAGGTACAGATAATGGTTGATATTTGAGTGATAGCATCTTTGAATTTTGTACCATTTTCTTTTTTTAGTCGACACTCTGTTTCTGGTATAAAATTGTTCTATTTTAATGACGACGGAGTTGAATGAAAGATGAAGAAATATCGTTTTCTGCGGTTGTGCAGCGCTCGAATCTAGGTTTCTCGATATTTTTAGATACCTTTGAAAACATGAACAAAGGGATCATGCATTTGATATACTTTGATAGGACCGTTTGGTTCGTCAGGGTTTTTCGGTTTAATTATTTATTGAAAACTTTCGCAAAACTGTTACAAATTATTTTTAGTTTTGTTTTTCACAGCAAAAGGAATAATTAATTTTAAATGATGCTTAAAATGAGAAGAAGTATTTAAATAGAAGAAAAAATAATATTTGTTTTATAAAATACCAATAAGACGTGTACTCCTTCTTTTTGTTTCAATTTGTAAAGTAGTAAATGTTTATATTATATTAATATTGTAATTGTTAGTATATTTTAAATTTATATATCAATTAACACATATTTATGATCAATTTAAGAATACAACTAACATGAGTGAAGGGGGATAAATTGTATAAATAAAAGTATTAATCCATTCAGAAACTATTAGGTTGTCCCGAAAGTTTCTTCCGTTATCTTCGTGCAGTGGCTTCGTTTGGCAGTGTTTGTATAAACATGAGGGCTTAATTCGTTAAATGAGAGACGAACGAAGATAACAGAGCAAAATCGATCCTATATAAAATAATAATATATTATAATAAAATATTATGCGTTCATCACATATTAATAAATCGAAAGAAACTTTTGGGACAATCTAATACATAGAAAAATTAGTATTATTTTTTGAAGAAGTATTATTTTTATTAGAAATATATTGAAAAAAGTTTCTATTAAATTTATTAAGTGTTCCCTCTAACGGAACAAAAAACGTGAGGATTATCGTTAACCAGTTAATAACAAGCTCGCGAAGAAAAGGCTATTTAAAAGTGAAGACGTCTCAGAGTATTACCGGTAAAAATTAATTTAAAAATTAACCTCTGAAGAAAACTACACGTGTCTCCATAGCAGCACTAGCGGAGTGCAAAGGGTTAAAAGAAAGAACAAAGAGCGGTTGCAACAATGAAATTAGCTGTTTTAATTAAATTATTTTCATTGAATGTACAATGAAATTACATTACATGTATACATGCTCTATTGTATCAATATAACAACGAACATTATGTGTAAATGCGTTTAATATTACATTTCCAGGAAGCACTGATGCTGTCCAATTATCTGATATATCAAACAAAGGTAATTCTTCTACCACTTACGAATCATTTTATATCAAACAGCGCACTTTTTGTCACTATAGTGGTTGATAAAATTATTACGATCAGACGAAGGAGTTACATGTTTCATATTTTTTATAACATTATGTCTTGAATAATAAGAATGTGTAGGTACCCTTTTTTGTTCTGGACATATAGACAGACAGTTTGATTATATCTTGATTTGTTGGCGATACTATTTTACTTGGTTAATCTACGGTAAGAGGTATGTTTGTAATAGACTAATACTTTATGCTGCCATTGTTCGTTTGCAATAGTAGTAGGAAAATATGCGACACAGTGTTGATACTTAGCTGTCAGTGGAGATACCATGGAAAGAGCTGAGCAAGCACAAATCTTATATTAAAATAAGCCAGACTGGTTTATTTTGTAATATTACATTTCTCTTTGTATAGAGAAGCTCTGGAATCTTATAAAACTTCTCGTTGGGTGTATTGCACGCTATTCAAGCTAACTTTAAAATAGGTCAACGAACTTTNTTTTAATAAAAACTTTATATTGGTAACAAATTTTTGTATTAAATTACATGTTCGTACTGTACGAAACTTTTATGTGTTACAAATTAAATTTTTAGTATATACCATGCGATTTTATCCTGATTTGTTCATTTTTATGAATTTATCTATGCTTCCTTAATTTTTGATTATTTAATTCCAATTTATGTATTATTCCGTTGCAATATAGATAGACAGAATTTTTTCCCTAATTAATAGATTAAATTATCTTTTAACATCGTATCTAAGCAATGTCATAGAAAAATTATACTTCATATTTAATTTTAAAACGAAATATAATATAACTACTTTAAAATAATTTATTAAAAAATCCCCATGAAACGTATTATTTAGATAAAACAATAAAATCACCTGAAAATTTGTATCAAATTATGTCCTACTCGAAAAAAGATAAATAGTATAATAATTCTTCCATGTTAGCGTAGGTACGAGTTAAAATTCCCTTATTTGTGAATCCCAGTTGCGTACCAACCGAATATCTGCGTTCCACTATCTTAATCCGCTTGACATAATGAATTCTGACGACACATCGAATCCTAAGCTACTCGTATCGGAGAAATTAATGTAAAGTGGAAAATCTGTATGATGCACAAGTTAATAGCGGCTATGAAAATTTGTATTCAAATGCGATATTACTCCAGGCAAGAATACGCTAGGATGCACCAGCAAGTGTTTGTCGTTTCAATTCATACGTGTTTTGCCCGAAGCGATCTTCCACTGCAATTTCCATCTTTGAATATTGTTATTGCAGAGAATACACATCGTCAGATCGCGTGTCCGGAATCATTAAAGCAAAATTTAAACGCGTTCGATGCAATTGTCGACTTAACTAGTGAAATCGACTCTGGAGAGTCGTTCAAATATTATTCAAAATTACAGATTTTGCGATTCGAACTGTTCAGCACGAAGATTTCGTGAAAAGTATAAAAGATAGTGCAAGATTAGCATAGTGGTATCATNCTTGTTATGTGTTTGTTAGAGTTGTTAAATTTTATGCCATATTTTACACGTTCTTTTATTCTATTATTGACAAATTTTTTTTGCTCATGTGTCGGAGAAAGAATATATTACAGTGAGTGATCAAATTGTTACGATCGGATGAAGGAGTTACATATTTTATATTTTTGGTAATATTATGTCCTGAATAATAAGAACATGTAGTAACCCTTTTTTGTTCTGGACACATAGATAGATAGTTTGACTATATTTTGATTTGTTAGCGATACTATTTTATTTGGTTAATGTACGGTAAGAGATATATTTATAATAGGCTAATATTTTATGCTGCCATTGTTCGTTTGCAATAGTGCGATTTGATACCAGTGATTTATGAGACTATCTTTGTTCACTTGTGCTTTCCTGGATTGTTACTTGTTTTAACATTATTAAGTAGTAGTGTGGGCACTTATATTTTTGATACACATTTACTAGCTTCAAATTTAATTCAACGAATCATGATATATATTTTAACAATTTTTTAAATAATTTGTAGCAGATTTAAAATCATTGTTATACATTATTAAAAACCTAAGAATAATTTTTGTACCGAAAAGGTGTTATTTCAAGTATATTTAAATTTCATTCTTGTTCAAAGTTTGAATAAGTAATTATTTCGAAGTGGTCATAATAATTTGATCACCCACTGTATGTCGCCGATTTTTTTTTAAACGCAGCACATTTAGTAGGCACGAGAAACTTATTTGTGCAAAATTTTATTCTCATATTTTAAACGGTTTACAAGACATTAAATGTTGAAGTTTTGAAAAATTGAATAAAACAGACTGACATATGAGCCGTTTATTTTGAAACTGAGACAACTATACTCAGGATTCATAAAAAAAACACTACTTTTTTTTAGTGCATTCTTATAAAAATTATTGAGTAGTAAATTTACTTATTTCAAAAGTTTATAAAACATGTTCAAAATTTTTCAGCATTTACCTATATTTTTTAATAGTATGAAACGCGAAATGCTAAATGTCTCGTTAATAAAGAAAATGGAGTTCCCCCAGTTTCATAATAACTGGCTCATACCATCGTTTTGTCGTCAATATCTTTGATTGGTAACGGTTGATAACTTACTCTTATAATCATTTTATAGATGAAAGTATACTTTTTCTAGACATATACCAAAAATGTTTATTATTAATAAAATAATCAATAACATCCAATATAACCTCTACATTTTCCACTCTTGTTTCCACCCCAAGTGTTGTGTTGGATTCTCAAAATCATATTTCAAAAAGTATACGTTATAAAAATATAACGCGTGAGTCTAAATTTTGTTGAATACGTTTTTCACCCTGCTCCGTTTCTAACTCATAAATTTCACAAAGCAGGCTTGGAGTAAGAAGATGGTATTTATCAAAGTGGAACAGTAGTGATAAATGCTTTGCATCGAAGTTACAGACGATGTACTCGTGGCCACTAAATCGTTAGGTACAACGGGTAGATTAAAATTTTTTTTTTTTTANCTACCGAAAAGGTGTTATTTCAAGTGTATTTAAATTTCATTCTTGTTCAAAGTTTGAATAAGTAATTATTTCGAAGTGGTCATAATAATTTGATCACCCACTGTATGTCGCCGATTTTTTTTTAAACGCAGCACATTTAGTAGGCACGAGAAACTTATTTGAGCAAAATTTTATTCTCATATTTTAAACGGTTTACAAGACATTAAATGTTGAAGTTTTGAAAAATTGAATAAAACAGACTGACATATGAGCCGTTTATTTTGAAACTGAGACAACTATACTCAGGATTCATAAAAAAAACACTACTTTTTTTTAGTGCATTCTTATAAAAATTATTGAGTAGTAAATTATACTTATTTCAAAAGTTTATAAAACATGTTCAAAATTTTTCAGCATTTACCTATATTTTTTAATAGTATGAAACGCGAAATGCTAAATGTCTCGTTAATAAAGAAAATGGAGTTCCCCCAGTTTCATAATAACTGGCTCATACCATCGTTTTGTCGTCAATATCTTTGATTGGTAACGGTTGATAACTTACTCTTATAATCATTTTATAGATGAAAGTATACTTTTTCTAGACATATACCAAAAATGTTTATTATTAATAAAATAATCAATAACATCCAATATAACCTCTACATTTTCCACTCTTGTTTCCACCCCAAGTGTTGTGTTGGATTCTCAAAATCATATTTCAAAAAGTATACGTTATAAAAATATAACGCGTGAGTCTAAATTTTGTTGAATACGTTTTTCACCCTGCTCCGTTTCTAACTCATAAATTTCACAAAGCAGGCTTGGAGTAAGAAGATGGTATTTATCAAAGTGGAACAGTAGTGATAAATGCTTTGCATCGAAGTTACAGACGATGTACTCGTGGCCACTAAATCGTTAGGTACAACGGGTAGATTAAAATTTTTTTTTTTTTAACATATCTCTCATCTTGCTTCCACTTATCTGACTGACAATTTTTATAGGACAATGTTTGGAAGCCCTGGTGATATTTCTTTTTATACGATGCCCAGCGGGTAGCGACGACGAAAGAAGGTCAAAATTAAAGTTTATGATTTTTATTTATGATTACCACTTTAGCCCTCCTATTGTGTTCACGTTTATGTGACCCACGTATAATTTTTTTTTATTTTGGACTTTATTGCGCTCAGACTTCTTGAGGAACTTCTTTTTATTCACGTTTTAAAATACGTGAATGAACTTTTTATTATATTTATTAGAAAAGTTTGCAATCGTAATTATTATAAAATTAGCATAAGTTTCTATGAACACAATAGGAGAGTTAACGCATTGACGACGGTACTTAATTTTTGTAAATTTTACATAAATTTTTGCTTATATAAGTACTTTTAAGAATAATTTTGTATTCTACAGATAGATCATAATTTAAAGTTTGAGTTAAGAAGATCATTTTTATTAATTTATTTTTATTCATTGTATATTATGTATTATTTTTATTTATTTTAATCTTTCTTACGTCGTCGTTCACTATTTTTACCTTTTTAAGATATGAAATATAAAATACGAGAAATTCCGTCACCCATCCGTAATGTGTTAAGATATAATTGGTATGCATAACATTCTTATAAATTCGATTAATTCAGTACGCAGGAATTCACCGTTGAGCTTATATATTCATTTGCCGGTATTGATTGCAAAAAAAACTAAACAAATATAACGATAACAAAAAGTTTTAGGATTGTCGAGTTTCAATATCAAAAACATTTTGAAATTACATGTACTACAACTATTTAGAATCGTACATTTGTGTGTATTCTGCAGATGTATAAGTTTTAAATATATTGAGAGGTAATGGTAAATTCAATGGCTTCTTGTGCATTATATATTGGCTAATATACATATAATAGCTTCTATGTATCAGTTGAGATTGTAACGTTCTTATATCAGTCGATGGGTGATCCACGCATCGTAAGAAATATTGCAACTCTCGCGACTATCGTAATTTTTATTCCATTTCTCTAGGTTCC
>SMSQ01017144.1:27759-39411 GCA_019453375.1 Ctenoplectra terminalis
AATAAAAACGCCAGTAGTCAATCACAAAACAGATTCAATTGCAATCATTCATTCCATCCTTATCACACCCATGCCTACTTTTTTCTTGTACAGTTCTATAGCCGCATTTCTCGTTCGAGCGGCCGCGTAACGAATATGAGAATCGTCGCAGAAATAGATGTCGTTTGCTCGGACAATCGTACATAGGGGAAAACGAAAGGCAGTAATCGATGGGTGGAGTTCTCGATTTACCGATACACACATCCGGAAATACATTTTCGTTTCTCGCCTTCGAGAGTTAGGGCAAACGACTCGGCCCCTACGAAATGTCGCAAAAGCAATTTTCTCAACAGAAGCGAACGCGCTACGAATTGCCGTTCGTTCGATCGTCCTTCTTCTACTTTTACGATGCCTCTTCGACTTGGTTTGATCGATGGCCGTGTCTAACTGATTGCATTATTCACATGTGATCAAGATGCAGAACAACTAGTCCTTTTCGTTTTCGCAGAGCACGTTCTCGACGAGGTGAAAAATTGAACAGTTCGATTTGCCGTGTATGGAAGAGTATTCAGTCCCGTGGCATGAATTCGTATCGATTCGAATATTAATTTCAATATTTGAATACGATAGCGTGTGGATACCGTGTTTAGATAGCCATGCGGATTATCGTGAAAAGGTTAAATCGTTCTGATTTTTATGATTCTGGAGTTTTTTCCTGCGTAGGTATCGTAGATGAAATTGAAAAGTTTAATGGGAAAATTAATTTTCAATATTGATGGAATGGAATAGGTATTTTCTTTGTTTTGTTGTTCGTTTTGAAGAGTTAACATTTGCTAAAGATTCATACTTTCTCAAAATTTTTTCCTTTGAAATGATACATGATGTTTTTATATTATGAAGGATAGAAAAAATTTTTAGTTTATATTTGTGATCAATAACACGTTGTTATCATAACTCTAAAGTGAATAAGAAATGTTAGAATACTTATTTCTATCTGCAGCTACATTTATAATTAAACGTTGACTTCACTCAGTATTATTCCTTGCATATTCATAATTGTTATTTTTGGATAAAAAACAAAAGAAATAATGATAGAAGCGATTGTATCCGTTTAATTTTATTCTTTCAAGGATCTTCCTTTGTTTTAAATTAAAGCACAACGTTGAGTATAAATACATACAGTGTCTATAGTCATATGTAATACAATTGTGTGCAAACAATGATTCAATTGAGCAACATATTTTATGAGATAATGCAGAAAATAAGAAAAGTACGATATTTAATATTAATCAATGAAAGGAGCGAGTGATTTAAATATTTCTAAAATGAGATATCCTTTATGAGAACAAAACACTATCCGAGTAAGTAAAAATGGAATAAATAATGAGTTGTACGTTATCCTTTTCGTTTCTTTAAATTCTTGGTTATATTAATATGATTTTCGCTACTTATATAATATTTAAAGATACACTTGAGATCTTATTCTATTACGTTAATGCAATTTTGTGTATATAATAACATATAGTGAGGTAGCTATAAACATTTAAAATAAGATATATGTACACTATTTTAAGATATTTAATTTTATATTAACATTTTATTACGTGCAATTATATAACGCGAGAAGAATTATTGTTTTTATATTAATATCAGGCGCCATGAAAAAAGTTCCAAATTCATTGGAGTGAATTTCTCTCTGTATATCACGAATATCACCAATTTACAGTCTAATTTACACAAATATTCGTTTGATATCTCCAAAGTGAAAGCAGAACAAGTATATTTATCTGATATATCTTTCATACTCTGCATTTAAAATTTATCTTTTGAAATGCTTGTATACACGTAAGAATTACGATATATTAAATTTATCATATATCATTGAGTCATGATTAAGCTATGCACGAAGATTTCATGGCGCAATTTAATCACGTAACACGCACTGCTACCGTAACGCGAACCGTTGGGAGAGGGATGTGAATTCATCGGGTGCATTTATCAACGCTAGAAATATTTTCAGGTTACGTCGATGTACGTGGGTGAATCTCATTCAGATCGCGTTTTCGTTTTCCCCCGGACGTCGATTAATCGAGCAACGCATCAGCCACCTTCCTTTTAGAGCCATTACACAATATCGTTGTATGGCGAAATTTCATGATACGTAGGTGGCCTGGATAAGATTCTTGCTCTAGCGTGGAAAATTTGAAATATATGTATCTGCCTTCTGTAAAAGTAGGCTTACCTTAATATCTTTAAGCCACTTTTTGAGGAAAAAAATATTTTTTATTTTGCGCAATATTTTGCTTAATTCTTTAAAATCAGACGAACGAAGATCCGAGAGACAAAGAGCTTGTTAATTACAAAGTTTATTCGGATCAATGCTCGTTTCTATCTATTCGTATTAGTATGGCGTCTTTTGATCAGATCTGCGTCGCACGCGTTTCCTTTTATATTATTTTTACGCTTAACTTTTCTTCTGTTTAATAATAGAACTATCAACGATTAAAGTGTATCTATTTCAACCGAAGAATTCAAAGTAATAACTATTTGAAAAAAATATAAAATGCAAGGGAAATAAATCTATATTCATTTTTGTTACAGAAAAATACAATTAATTCCTAAAAATGCATCATTACAGATTTATAGAATTTGTATGAGAAATTGCAAACCAGTCATTTTGACTATCTCGGTTGTTCTAGTATTAAGAATACAAACGCTTACGCGAGTGAAGAACAAACTTGATATATAAAATCTAACGATATATGAATAATATAAATTAATACAAATAATACGAAATGAATAATATAAATTAATATAAATGATACAAAATGAATAATATAGATTAATATAAATAATACGAAATGAATAATATAAATTAATATAAATAATACGAAATGAATAATATAAATTAATATAAATAATACAAAATGAATAATATAAATTAATATAAATAATACAAAATGAATAATATAAATTAATATAAATGATACAAAATGAATAATATAAGTGTGTTTTGAAATTAAAATACTCAAAATCATCAAAAATTTTAAGAAAGGTTATTATTAACATATAGGTAAGCGTGAAATAGTGTTTCTTCTTTTGCTTTAATCGTAATCTCTCAAAAGTTAACATTTTTAAACTCCATGTATTTTTTTTCCCAACAGCCGTGCTTTTGCGAAAAATATCAGTTGAAAATATCGTTTTAGAAGCTTTCTATTATAATTTATTTATTACCACGTGAAAGTTATACACGTATTATCAAAGCAGATCTAATTTTTGGTAAATAGTGGCATTACATTCGTAACGAGTTGCCACGACCATCTTTTGTTTTTAAGAAAAAAGAATCTACTGAAGTGACTAAAACTGTAGCCTTTTGTACTGCAGTTGTAGTAGTTTAAATTTTAGCCAGACATTTCCAGACAGTGCAAACAAACACCACCCAAATTGACTGCAACAAATTGATCCAAGATACATTCGGAAAGAAACAAATTTTCGAAGACTTTGCTATCGAAGACAGTTGATTAGTGTCTTCAACGCTTCCTCGTGTCGCGTCGCGATCGTTGGGATTGCACGGTGACTAGACTTGGATAAGCATGTGGTACTAAAGGGAAATGACCGAAGGCGTTCGATATTATTCGTACGTTGACTACCCTGAAGACAGAGGGTGGAAATATTCCTTTAAAAGGCTCGTGTTGGACACAAGCAAACGGCAGTTTTGAAGAAAACAGTCTACAGAAAGTAGTCGGCTTTTACGAGTTAATCTTTCACTTTTAAAGTATTAGGTTGTCCCAAAAGTTTCTTTCCTTTTATTAATAAGTAATGGATGCATAATATTTTTATGTTTTACAATATATTATTATTTTATATAGGATTAATTTTGTTTTATTTTTTCCATTCATCGCTCGGTTAACAAATAAGAGTAAATGTTTATTTAAACATTGCTAGACGAAACTATTGCGGGAAGATAACGAAAGAAATTTTCGGGACAACCTAATAGTATCACTCTAGAGTTAACCCTTTAACTGCGGAGCAACTCTAACAACTTGTAATTTAAACGCATTGTGTTGACGGAATACTTTTCGCGTGCCACGTATTCTGTCGATATTCGATTAATTATCAAACGTGCATGTAATTGTAAGTTAGTATTGTAATTAATCAGTTACGCTATATTAAATAATATAAGAGAACTATTTTCGAGTAATATTAAATATATTAAATATTGAAGTTTTAAAAACTTCATTACTTGAAAGTGATAGTGAATTTGAACGTTTGGCATTCAGAAATAGAAAAACATATATGGAAAACTTTAAACTTATATGTTAAACAATATAATGTTCGTTTCCAAATCACATAAGTATTTTTTATTAATGCCTAACTATAACTAGGTATTTCAAGTCAAATAAAATTAATAATTCATTTAGGTGCGGTAAATCTCAAAACAATTATCAATGCGCGATCCAATGTTGCATTTTTGACATTCATATCCTGTATCACGTCTTTTCTTATATTTTGCACGCATAACGAATTTTCTTCTTGCAAATTGTGAGTTACCTGTTTTATCTGAACATTTTGATCCTTAAACGCATGTATGCGTCCATAGTCCACACCGATAGCATTCGTTGGACGCATATATGCGTCCATAGCAGTCAAAAGGTTAATAAGGCAGTCTAAAGTCTTGTTTCACAAAATTAATTCGGGTCAATAATTTTTATTCTAGAATAGAAATTCTAGAATATGTTATCGAAGTTCTTATTCTAGAATAGAAATTCTAGAATATGTTATCGAAGTTCTTATTCTAGAATAAATTCCGTAAATGGATTCGTTTAAAATAAGGAACAAACGATCAAAGAGTTACGAAAATTCTCAACACCGAATACACTTGACGACATGATAAATCATATTTTTTTTTTTTCTTTTTTTATAGAAGAGCAGCTTTCAAATATAAAACGCTCTCAATCAATCCATGTATATATATTCTTGAATGGTATATATTATTAAATTTGATAAATTGTTCCTTTTATCAACTATATCATAAGTATAACCCTTTGCATTCCTAAACTTTTTTAAGTTTCAAAGGACTGTTATGAAAACTTTAAATGTTATTTAAAAAAATACAAATATTATAAATGTTTACGATTTTTATTCATTTCATGCGAATTGACAAAAATCCGAAATTTAACTTGAAACTTAACTTCTGAAGAAAATTACATATGTCGCCATAGCTGCGCCAATGCAGTGCAAAGGGATAAAAATAAGAAAATTAACAAAAATGCATGTATCGTGTTTCAATTGTTAAATGGTTGACCCAGAAAATGTGTCGTAATTTTGGTGGAAAAGATAAAATTGATGAAGTTGTAAATTGTATTAAAATGATGTTTTAATTGATCAAATATAAATTTTCTTAATATGCGTAAGATAGTTACTAAATATAATTTGTTTATCTATCACCTATCGCATTAATTCACATTTGTAATTTAAAATATCGTCATTATCGTTGCCCGGAACTAAGTTAGTTTCTTTTCGTTAACTATTTTCTCTCGTTAGAAATTATTGCACTTCTATCAGAAAGTAATTTTACTTAGTAACAAAATGTGTTAACTAACTTTTGAATTTTTGTTTATTCTTTTGAAATGATAAATAACTTTTGAAAGAAAAATTATAGCTTTCATTAATATTCTTTACGAAGCATGTCGCCGATCATTAGTAGAACGTGGCACAACGTCTTTTTGCAATACGCTCATGTATTAATGACTCATCCATACGTGATCACAAGACTTTGAGACACGTTTTCACTAGAGAGTATTCATTTCTACACCGCTCAGCTCGGTGAATAGTGTGCTTTGAACTATGCAAGTTACAGTAGTACAAAAAAAAATGTTTTAGAAAGAAAAATCTAAAGGAAGTAAAACTAAAATTACAAAACTTATTTTGCATAATTTGTTCAAGTTTTTATAAAGACGATTTCTCGAAATTGTTATAATTTAAAAATTCTTTTAGTTTACAAATTGAGAAAACTGTATTAAAAGAATTTTACTCGATAAAATGTCCTATCAATGAAACCATATGAATAAAATTATCTTTGAGATGAGATAGAAAACGGTTACAACATTTTACCTTCCGTATAATAGGATTGTGTCAAATAACTTATGCAGTAAAGATATCATGGAAATGCGAGAAGTTTCAAGCTGGTCAGATCAATGTATTCTTCTGAAATTAGTTTTAAAATTTACTTTCATATAAAAACGATTTACATCCGAAAGACTTTTTTAGTAGCTCAAGAAGATCCACGCAAGGAATATAGGTAGGTTATTACACACCCACATATTCTTTTGGGAATACGAAAATCATGCATTTTAAATCTTTAATGCATTTAAACGACTTTTTTGTTTTAGTTCTTACATTATACTTCACTAGTACACTATATTGACCTCTCTAACATTTTCTGTCGTTGCTCAAAGTAGAAACAAAATTTTGTACATTAAAAAATTATGCTATTGATATATTAATGAACTGATTTTTGTTGTCGATTGAAGCATAAATATAATTAAGTCGAGCATTTTGATATAAAGTATAACAGGATACATATGTCCGCCTATATTACATTCATACCGCACACACTTATAATAATATTTTATTTATTGTATGAGGTTGTACGCGAAGTTTTAATTACTTTTATTACTAGTTTTATTATAATTTATGTGAGAGTAGTTAATCGAAACGCGTTAAGTTCGTAGGATTATCAAAAGTTATTAGAGATAGATTACATACTTAATTATTACGGGGTTCCTACTGTATATAATTCAAAATAAAGACGGGCATTAAAATTTGATAAAATAATTTTTAATTTAATTTTTTAATTAGGTAAGATTTTTAAATATCCAAAGATAATCGTATAAATTTTTCTCTTTAAACCCTACTGTTACTACTTATTACTTTTTTTAGTCGTCCATACCATAAACATTACACAAATTAAACAAGTTATTACTAGATAATACTTTGTCTAGTATTTCTTTTATTGTTATTACTTTTATAAAAATTAAGCTTCTTTTGGAAAAACGTTCCAATGTGTTTCTGGATAGCTTCTAAACCACATGAATGATAAAAGCAAAGTTCACAATTGAAATAAAAATTTCCATTCTTAAATTTTTTAACTCAACACTGACATTTTCTAATACTTAAAGTTTCATCGCGGTAATACCTTTTCTAAATTTATACAATACTGCGTGTCTCAGAGATGCTTTCGAAACACCCATTTCCATTCACGTTAATAATTTAACATCGCAAAAATAACCAACAATATATTAAACATACGACTAGCGAATGAATCAGTATTTGGTTAGATTCGTACATAGTTCTACAAGCGTCAATGCAATGTGAAAGTAGTGCGTAGAAAACACAACATTATTTATTATTCAACCCAATATTATACATAGCAAACAAACGCCACAACGAGATTTGAAACTGAAAGGCGCCACTGTGTGTCTCCATCGTCAATGAATCGCATACCTTCTTCAACCCCTTTGTCTTCCACGCTTCCCGCTTACTTTTGTCGTAATATTTGCATTGTACCAGCGTACTTTCAAGCGCAGAAGGTCCGTCGACTCTCTCCGTTCCCTTTCCGTTCCAACGAACCGTCACGAGACGAGTCGGTGCGTGAGCCCTCGTAAATCCATTTATTTATTTATTTATGTGCCACGGGAGCTCGGAACCGGATGGCCGTGGGGACGCGGAGAGGCTTATGGCGGGGCCATGCATCGAACCGGGATTCCCATGGGACCGTTGCCACGGGATGGGGAGATCGCAAAAGTCACGGAGAACGCAAGGATATTCCGTGTAGGCTGATGCCACCAGAAGTAAATTCTCCGGAGGCAACGTGGGTTGAAACGAAAATGCTGTTGTGCCACTTAGACGAAAAAAGAACGTACCTACTAACCGCTCTTGTCCCTCATCGTCGCCCTTTGTCTATAGTTGCTACGCACGGGATTTCTTTTCCGTATCTGATTTCCTTTTTTGCGTTCTTGCGCGGTGAATATTTAACGGTGAATATTTTATATCGGAAGGTGCGATAGTTCAGTTTTTGGGAGGTGCGATATTTCAATTTTTGGAAGGTGCGATACTTCAGTTTTACACTGGTTTTAAATGGTGTGGAAAATATTGCGCAGCTTAAAAACTTACTTTATTATCCCTCTATAACTTAAATTTTGTCTGTTTGTTAGAGAAGAAACTACGATTGATTACAGTTTTTCACTTTTATTTGAAAATTTTTTAACTAATAATTGCTATGGAAGGATCGTAGTATCGCTACAGTAATACAGTGATCAAATTTAATAGTACAGTGATAACTAAATACAATTAATTTTTTAAAATTAAGATACATCATTTTATCATCATTGTATCAATTAAGATACATATTTTTTAAAATATAGATACATCAGTTTGTAACTTTTAAGTCACACCGTCCTATAGAGGGTTGAGGCGAAACAATAAATGATAGAAATATGTACGTTATCGACCAAAAGATTGAGATCAGTGCGCATTCCAAGGAACGCAAAGCTTTTAAAAGAAAAAGAATTTAGAATTATGTTATTTTATAAAGCATCTATCAAAATTAAAGGAAACTGCTATTAGCATCAATAGCATCAATTTCGAATTTATAAAAAAATTAACGGCGGATTCTATATGAACCCACAAATTGATTCCAAACTTTTTGTCGATAGTGCATCTTTAAATGATGTATAAATGTATTTTATTTTAGTCAATTATTTAAGAATAATAAAAATTTTAGAATATTTGATGGGACACTTTAACATTATGCAAAATTTAAAAATGGTTGGAAGTAATTATTTGTTAGTGAACACGGTTTATGGTTCGTTGGAACTATAGAAATTATTCTGCACTCGTGTTAAGAACTAAGGTGGAGATTTCTTACAGTCGCTGCAAGTTAAAAGCGTCGTAAATCGGTTTTACAACGTGTATGCGATTAACAGGGTTTTAAAGTGTTCTTATGTATCCATACTTGACGCGACGATTAATTTTTTACGTTCACTCCATATACAATTGTAACGTTGAGAGAATTAGTTTAATAAAAATTAAAATTAAAGCAGAGAAAATGTTATTGTATGAAGAATGAGTATCTGTTATAAGTTGTGAAAGTTTTTTTAATATCTGATTTTTTCTGCTTTTTCGAGATGCTTGTTTCTGAAGAGTCATACCATAACTGATACATTTTTTTTTAAATATGAAATATTATGTTATTATTACTAATTAGTAAAATATTTAGGATATCAATCGTGCAAATTTATTTCACGGTTGCAAGCTATTGTTATTCATTTATTTAAAAGATATTATTAAAACTAAATATCAATAAAGATTGATTTTGCGTACTATTCGTTTATTTCCTTTTTATTTTAAAATGTTATGTAAGCAAGGTATGTCTATGGTTTTAAATGAAAACAATAAATTAATCTCGATACATTGTAACAACGAATATAATTTTATCGTAATAAATTTTTGGAATGCAATAAACGTTTTATTTATAACCTTTATAATTTAATATCCCCAGTATTTATTAAAAACATGTGTATTTAAGGATTTAATAATTATATACGTCAGTTATAGAATATTGCGTTGGACCTCGAAATTAATTATAACTGACCGACAAAACGTTTTACAGCATGAAAACTGTACTACATGGGCTTAAATTAATTAATTTTTTTACATAGTTTTTTAAATTCTTTTAAATTCTTTTATATTCTTTGTAGATTTTGTGCTCTTAACACATTGCGTACGGAAGACGAGATATTTTAAAGACTTTTTTGTTACGTTACCAGGGTAGCGAAGTCTTGCGTATTCCCTTAACAAATGGTTAGCGAAAAAAAAAGATTATTTAAAGGATTATTTAAACTTGTAAAATAAATAATTAAAATTTTTTAAAATGTAAAAAATGTAAAAGATATATAAAAAATATATAGTAATATTTAAGAATACTTTATATGAATATCTGCTACCAAATGCGAATTAAAAAAGTGAATATATGCATCGTATACAGTGTTTCTAGAGCGCTGTACGCAATGTGTTAATGTTAACTGATCAATACAAAATTAAACGTTATAAACAGAATGCAAAAAAAATACTTCATCTTTGTGCCAATGAAATATTATTGTCAAGAACAAAAATAGCGGAATCCTAAGCCAACGTTATTTAAAATTGGTAAATAAATTAGAAATTTTAAGGTTAAACTGAATCGAATCTTTTGCAAATCCGGGAAAAAATAATAAGATTTATGAACTATAGTGCATAAACTATTATNCAAATGCGAATTAAAAAAGTGAATATATGCATCGTATACAGTGTTTCTAGAGCGCTGTACGCAATGTGTTAATGTTAACTGATCAATACAAAATTAAACGTTATAAACAGAATGCAAAAAAAATACTTCATCTTTGTGCCAATGAAATATTATTGTCAAGAACAAAAATAGCGGAATCCTAAGCCAACGTTATTTAAAATTGGTAAATAAATTAGAAATTTTAAGGTTAAACTGAATCGAATCTTTTGCAAATCCGGGAAAAAATAATAAGATTTATGAACTATAGTGCATAAACTATTATAGTTACAGGAATTTCAGAATTCGTTTATTTTTAAGATGTAATTAGGTATTTCTGTTAAACTTATAGAACACATTTGAAAGCGAATACCATGAATTAAATGCCATGCATTTCTAATTCCAATCAACCTCGTGTAACATACTATCACGAACAATTAATAACAAATTATCTACTGCATTTAGCTCGAACTAATAATTTTTCATTGTTAATTCGTTTCAACATGTTTTCAATAGTTATACTCAACACATTAATGTTCTCTGGTGCACCTGTGTTCTATGACACAATATTCAACGGAATAATAGATGGGGATCATCATTGTAGGACGAATGCAATGGTTAATTTATCACTGATGTTCATCGGAATATCTCACAAAGGACTGTTTTGAAATGCTATTTAGCTCGTCCAATTCATTTTGCATTAAGCACAATCTGGTTGATGTAATGAAAACACAGTAATGTTTTAGATATTTGAAGGTTCGTAGTGGGAACAAAATAAGAGGAGAATAGAAACTATTTTACTTCAACGGAGTAAATGTTTTTTTTATTTTATAATTTGATAAACGCGATGACAGCAAGATATAAAGTTTATACCGAAATGAAGAAGTACCACGTAGAATAGTTACTATAAAAGATTAAAATAATTATTACCTTTTGGAATAATTAAAAAATTTTTTTAATAATTTTGAGCAATTTCTAATAATTTTCGGTTTCATTAAGAGTACGAGCATGCAGAGTACATGCATCGATAATAAAAATAAAAATTGTGCAGTTAGAATGCATTAAAAGTTTCATAGGTTTAAATAATTTCACTTATTAATCATATTCAATAATTTAACAGGGATTAGAAAGCATCCTATTATACGTAATTATGTTAATTAATAACTATTTCTTGCGGTAGATATCTATTGTAATTTATTTGAAACAAATAATAAGTTTAACCGATATTTTTATAGTTCTACATTGAAAGTGTTACTTAAAGGTCTGCTTTCTTTTGTTCAAATTCAGCCATGAAATACAGTTTCCTTGGTTTAATAAAATTAATATTTTTCTGAAGATAAATCTGACTA
>SMSQ01017155.1:0-28688 GCA_019453375.1 Ctenoplectra terminalis
TTTTACACTCCATCAAAATTTGCAACCCTCCGTTTTAATTCCTATAAATGGCACCAAACCTGCGATCTTCCTTCGCACGCCATCGAAATCTCCGCAACCCTCGCTTTAATTCTACAAAATTCTATCCACGCACGACCCCTTTCACATGTTATCAAAATTTGCAAGCCCTATTTTAATTTTTATAAAAATTCCATCCACCAGTGATCCCAATTTACACGCCGTAAAAGTTCCCGATTTTTATTTTAATTTCAAAAAAAAACTCTGTCCACGCACGACCCCTTTCACATCTTATCAAAATTTGCAAGCCCTGTTTTAATGTTTCTAAAAATTCCATCCCCCAATGTTCCCAATTTACACGCCGTAAAAATTCCCGATCCTTATTTTAATTTCAAAAAAAAACTCTGTTCACGTACAATCCATTTTTACACTCCATCAAAATTTGCAACCCTCCGTTTTAATTCCTATAAATGGCACCAAACCTGTGATCTTCCTTCGCACGATATCGAAATCTCCGCAACCCTCGCTTTAATTCAAACTTCTATCCACGCAGGACCACTTTCACTCGTTATCAAAATTTGCAAGCTCTATTTTAATTTTGCTAAAAATTCTATCCCCCAACGTTCCCAATTTGCACGCCATAAAAGTTCCCGATCCTTATTTTAATTTCAAAAAAAAACTCTGTCCACGCACGACTCCTTTCACTCGTTATCAAAATTTGCAATCCCTATTTTAATTTTTCTAAAAATTCCATTCCTCAGTGATGCCAATTTACACGCCGTAGACATTCCAGATCCTTATTCTAATTAAAAAAAAAAAAAACTCTGTCCACGCACGACCCCTTTCACGCCTTATCAAAATTTGCAACCCCCGTCTTAATCTCTGCAAAATTCTATCCACGCGTGAAATTCTCTCCGCGTTCACGCGGCATTAGCCACCATAAATTTGTAAAAAAAAAAATTCTCGCGCCAATTTAACCATCGCGACGCTCGGAGCCTTCAATTTAACCTTTCGTCTCATCCCGAGAGCATCCTTCGCCACCGATCGACACCAAAACGTTTCTCCTTCGGCGAACAGCGATAGAGATTGAAACGAAGCCGACGTCACGGCTCGCGAGCTGAGACAGGGTAAGCGTGATAAAAATTTCAACGTACGTCACCCCTCGTTGGCGTAGCTCGTTTCAACCCTGGCGTCTCGCTCGTCTTCGCCGCTTTCAGGGGCGAAACAAAAATTACTGGCCGTTTGTTGTCGGCCGTTAAATAAATAATACGCAAGTCGTTAGGTTCCCAGCGGAAGGTGCTCGGTCTCGCGTGGCCAATCGATGCCATTTCGACGCGTTTTCGTCACGGGGACACGCAACTCTCTTTCTCTTTCTCTCTCTTCGTCCCCTTATCAATTACGTCTCCTGGGACGTTGTTACGCTCGCGAATGGGAAAACTTGCGAAAAGAGAATCGATTGGGAGGACCGGTCACGAGACGTTGAAATTTGTCCGACGATAGGATACGATGGGTCGAATTGGTTGATGAGTTTATTGGTGTTTCAGAGTGTTTGGGAGTTGGAACGGTTTTAGTGGCTCGCGAGGTGCTTGACGAAAGGGTGACGATGGGATTAATAGGGGTGAAAAGTTGTGTGGTGCTTGATGTATTCGAGATGGACTGCGCATCGTGTTTCTTGGCACTAATTTTTAGTTGAAAATATTAATATTTAATGTATACTGTATTATATATATGATAATTAATATATACTTTTATTTTTAATTATGAATATATTGATTATTGCTTTCTATGATTTTTTGTTTTTCATTTCTTAGGTAATTTTTGGATTCATCTAAAACAACATTATAAACGTTCTTAATTTTTTATATAGTTGTGTTCATAATAGTAAATAATTTCAGAGAAATTTGAAAAAAAATTAGAGAAAATTAGAAAAAATTTGAGAATTTGGGAATTTGAGAATTTGAGAAAATTTGAGAAATTGAGAAAATTTGAGAATTTGAGAAAATTTGAGAAAATTAGAAAAAATTAAAAATTGCAATTGGGAATTCAGACCATAGTCAAAATATTCGCCTTTAATCGGTGAAAAATTCGGCAAAAGCGTTCATTTAATATCACCATTGAATTCGATTTTTAATTCGAGGTGTTAACAATTTTTTTAAGATTAGAGAGGGTTAAAGATTTAGGCGTTAAAGATTTTTTTTAAGATAGTTCACATCCAGAAACTACTTGAGAGATAAGAAAAAAATCACAGAAAGCAATGTTCAATAATTATAATTAACAATAAATGTACCGACGATTAGTTTGATTAAAAACTGGTTAAAATAGACTTTAGATAGAACAGAGCTCCTATATAAATTTTGAAGTAGCCATGGAGGTATGAAATTTTGAGACTTTGCTTCAATTAAACATTCAGATTATTTAGTTTCCTCGGTAATTTATTCCCGTTTTCAGTGAATCATATTTTTGAAGTTTACTCACGGTTGAAACCTTTCCACTTTGATGTGTCTTTCCAGAATTAGGTATAATAAAACTACGTAATCAGTTACAAGGGATTAATTGGGATACGAGAGTTCTAGTTACATGAAAATCCGCATTAACAGGGTTCCGCGGTAGTTTGGATATTAGCATTTCCCAGTGGGAATGGTAATTTTGAGTTTGATTTACTGTGGAATTCTGGGACTACCCACTCCCCATAGACAGCTTATTTTGCGATCTGTTTCCTTTAAAATTTCCCTTCTCTGTTACATCCTAATTAAACTTCCTCGTGATCCCTTGCTGCTTTAAACGATAAATTAAATTAATGAACTGAGGAATAAAAAATTAAACGAATCATAAAGAAAAGGTAAAAAATAGAAGATTAAACGAGTTATTAGCAGGAAAAGAAAAAATGTATCATTAACGGAAGAATATTGAATCAAGCGAAGGATTAACGGAGAAATGAAGAATTAGATTTATTATCTACGTGAGAATAAAAAAGTGAAATCAGTTTTCAACGGGAAAATAAGAAATTACATTATTGGACGGAAAAATAAAAAATTTAAAGAATCAAGAGGAAAGTAAAGAATTGAATGAAGTTCCGATAGGAAAATAAAGAATGATGTGAACCGTCAGCAGAAAAATGAAAAATTAAATGAATTATCAATAGGAAAATAAGAAATTAAATTAAGGAACAGGAGAATAAAAAAATTGAATGAATCATTTAGAAAAAAATAAAGAATTGAATGAAGTACCTATAGAAAAATAAAAAATTAAATAACCCATCAACAGGAAAATAAGTAATTAAATTAAGTAACAGGAGAATAAAAAAATTGAGTGAATCGTCAGCAGAAAAATAAAAAATTAAATAAATCATCAACGGAAAAATAAGAAATTAAATTACCTAAGAGAAAAATCAAAAATTGAGCGAATCGTCAGCAGAAAAATAAAAAATTAAATAAATCATCAGCAGGAAAATAAGAGATTACATTAACGAACAGGAAAATAAAAAATGGAGTGAATCGTCAACAGAAAAAATAAAAAAGTTCAATGAATCCTAGAATATTTATTTTTCTAATATTTTTTATCGTCCAACGTAGATTTAACGAAGAGTAGATCGCCAAATGAATCGGAACATCCTGACAAGATGTTGCAACGGGTAATTTTGTAACAACGACACGGTTACGCAGACGACAGGGGGAAAAAAGGACGAGCCAAAGCGTCGTGTCACGCAGGCAGTAACACGTTTTCGATAGCTTATGCGACGAGTTTTCGCGAAACCTCATTTGAAAGTTTGATTAAAATTTCTGCCGGGCCGACTATGTAATAGACAAACTTTTTCAGCCGGACGGAGTTTTATGCACGGGTCCGCGACGATTTTATAAAGCGTAATAGCTGCTTTACGCTTGGCCATGCATAAATTTCCTTCCGGATGTCCCAATCGAATCGACTGGTCCATCTTGTCCAGAAAAATTACTCTGTCTCCCGTGTCAACTGAGCCCATCCTGATTGAGTTATCGTTGTCGTGTCTGTTGTACTCTGAGATTATATCAGGAATTTTACTAAAGCCTTTCTCTTCTCGTATTTATATTTCGAATCATAAATTCTTTCGATATTAACGATGACTATGGTCATTCGTTAAAATTTCAAGTTGCTTTATAATTTAGAATTTTAGTAAAGCAAAGTATATCTGTTGTTTCTAAACTTATTCTTGTCGTTAAATTTATATTAGGTTTGTGTGTTGAATGAAAAGTTAAATTATATTAAATTATAGTTATAATAAAGTTATGTTATTAAGCTATTTATATTGAACTTAAATTGCATTAAAGTTATATGATTAGATTGTTTATATTGAACTTAAATTATAATAAAGATATATTGGTAAACTATTTATATTCAACTTAAATTATAATAAAGATATAGTGGTAAACCTTTTATATTGAAGTTAAATTATATTAAAGATATATTGATAAACCTTTTATATTCAACTTAAATTAGAATAAAGATATAATGGTAAACCATTTATATTAAATTATAATTATAATAAAGTTATATTATTAAACCATTTATATTGAATTTAAGTTATATTATAGTTATCTCGTTAAACCGTTTTTAAAATTTTTAATTGGATTATTCTAATATTCACTTAGAAAAGTAAAGACACTAAGTCTCATAAAGGAATGTTAAAAAGCACAGTATTTAAGAGCGAACTTCGTTTCGAGTCATATAGACCCGAGAAGAACAGAATGAATTAATCATTTGCATTCTGATATTTCTGACTTAGGCTTCTTAACGTATATTAAATATAAAAATCGTGCCTAAATAATATTTCAAATACAACTTCTATTTATTAAACAAATCTAGTACATACTGAAAATATATAACAATACCGTAGATGGATCGTGGTGTCACTACACTAATACAGTAATTAAATTTAATAGTGCAGTAGTAACTAAAGAAAATTAATTTTTTTCTTAACACATACTTCCATCCAAACACTACCAATCGCTCCCCATAAAACAATTCCAAATCACNTAGACCCGAGAAGAACAGAATGAATTAATCATTTGCATTCTGATATTTCTGACTTAGGCTTCTTAACGTATATTAAATATAAAAATCGTGCCTAAATAATATTTCAAATACAACTTCTATTTATTAAACAAATCTAGTACATACTTAAAATATATAACAATACCGTAGATGGATCGTGGTGTCACTACACTAATACAGTAATCAAATTTAATAGTGCAGTAGTAACTAAAGAAAATTAATTTTTTTCTTAACACATACTTCCATCCAAACACTACCAATCGCTCCCCATAAAACAATTCCAAATCACATTCTCCAACACTTACACCCCCTCCCAACGAACCACAAACAACCCTCCGTGTTAACTTCCAGGAACAACAAATTTCCAAAACCTTCCAAAACTCCGACCACGAATACAGAATCGATTCCACCCTCCTTGCACCTTCTCATCCCTCCGCGTACACACACATTTACCCCCGTTTCACCTGTAATCTCACGGGACAAGGGTCCGCTGACGCGTTATCGCTGACGGCTTAATTAATTCTGAGCAGGAAGCCGGAACGTGGTCCCGTGTTCCTAACCCAGATACACCGAAGAAAGAAAGGATGATGGTAAAAAAAAAAGAGAACAGCAGAAGAAGAGGAAGAAGAAGGGAGGAAAGGAAAGGAGGAAATTTAAGCGATTACGTAGGAAGTCGAGCGCGGTGGAACGCGCTGCGAATCCGGAAACAGATGCCTCTCGATTTAACAGGCTCGCCGTGGCACTCGGACTCCGCTACACCGAAATCTGACATGGCCACGTGTTCGGATGCTACGCGTTAGTTCTGACGGCTTAATTAAGCCTGGGGCCGAGAGGGTTAGAGTGTTCCTCGGATATTCAACGGCTGCTGCTGCTCGGTCCCCGCTCTCTTCCCTCGTCTGCAACCCCTAACAGGCGACGATGCCGCCATACCGACGCGGAGGAACCGAGAGAACGGCCTCCAAATATTTATAGAGTCTGTCGGTGCGAGCGGATTTATGGATGCGCGTTGTGGACCGTCTTGAGACGAAAAAGAAAAAAAAAAAAAAAGGGAAAAGGAAAAAAAAGGGGGAAGCGTGCACTTGAGATGGTTCAGGTGAAGACGAAGTCAAGATGTCGGGGGATGCTGCGTCGTCGTCGTGTTGCGAATTTATTGACGCAAAGTGGGAGGGGATGTTTCGCTCGTTCCGGTTGTTTCAAGGTGCGGCGGTGGAAGGTTTTAGTTTGAATATGCGGTGGGTGTTGTTTGGTGTTTTCGGAATGCTGCTTTGTGCGGTCGAGCGTGGGGTTTGGGCTGAGGAATTGTTTCGGGTTTCGAGATCGAGAGATGCGTGATGGTATTTATCCGTGGATATGTTTGGGGTGAAACATTGCTTTGGTTATCGTTACCGACTGTTTTTTTTTCTTTATTTTCGACTGATTATTGGGTCGTTTAACCCATTCGCTGCCAAGGACGAGTATACTCGTCTTTGGCAGTGTGTCATGCATTACCAATTTTTAGCAAATTTTTTGTGGCCACAGACATAAATATAGAAATAAATGTCGTCTTTGGTTTTATGCTTGCAAACGATTATGTATGATAATATATGTGCTCTTACCGAGAAATAACAGAGCTTTGGTAAACAATAACACTCAAAATATAAGTGGCAATGGGAATGACTTCGTATAATTTAGGCTTGGCAGCGAATCGGTTAACACGTTGCCGCGGATGACGGCTATAGCTGTCCAATCTTTGGCGATATGTAGGCAAACGAGAGCTATAGCCACATAGTTATGCACATTTTAATGAATAAAAGAAAGAACAGCGTTAGTACGAAGTGTTCTAACACATACTACGAAAAAAAAGATATAGCATGAATGCTTTGCACTCGGAGCCATCTCGCGACATTTTTATAGGAAAGCGAGCGAACAGAAATCGTTCCATATTTCGGTATATACCATACTTTTTGATTTGAAATTTTTTGAAAAAGAAATCCGGAAACTACTTGAGAGATAAGAAAAAATCATAGAAAATAAATATCAATATCTTACAGTGAAAATTAACGCCAAGGAACGACATTATTTATGAGATAACCTAATAGTTGGATATTTTTTAATTCTAACAAAATTTTATTAACTGATTTAGGAAATGAAAACATCGTTGAAACGATTCCGAAGAATTCAATTAAAAATTGACGTTTACAACATCTACACTTTGTTCAACTATTAAGCCAACAGAGGTACAAATGAAGTCGATTCGAAGAGCCTGTCACGACACTGGTTCTTAATGGCATTACCTTCGAAATCTTCACCTCTTCAGCTCCCGACAACTTGTTCCTGCCCGTTCCTTTCGTCTCAGATTACAAATGGTCACACGATGTTCCATCCTGTGAACCGAGTAACGTACAATTCCGTAGGTTGATGATAAAGGGCAGGAAATATTCGAGAATATCTCTAGGGAGTCAGGCAACTCCTCTGAAAAGATTAACTGTATCATAGAACTGGCTGAAAATTATTTACGACTGGTCAACTGATAACTGAAGATTGGCCAAAATTGTAAATTAAGTAAATGGCTTCGAAACGTTCAGATTTAATTTGTTTAATTTAATGGTCCTTAAGAAACATTGTTGTTCGTATAAAATTTAATAAGATACAATCGGATCATTTTCTGTTTGATGGTGAAAAAATAATAGTAAAAATTTAGAAAGTCAGCTTTTGATTTTAAATTCGTAATTAATATTTAATTTGAATCTTAAATAAAGAATTGCTATAAACTTAAAAATCTTATTTTGATAATATACTCTAACTTTGTTGCTTACGATAGTTTTTCTATGAATCAAGAAAAGAGAGTGATATAATAGCAAAATTGCAAAATAAAAATATTTATAATTATATATTTGCAAAATAAACAAGTGTCAGGATACTTTAGTTACTTGAATAGAACATACGCATCAAAATTAAAGAATCTTCAAATAGTAGCTTAAAAATTGTCAATAATTAAACTGTTGTAACTTCGTAAAAAAAAAAAGAAAAAAAAGAAAATGTGCAATAATTTTGATGAAGGTATCTTAAAGGGCAAAGCCTCTATTTTCAACACTCTGAATCGATGTTTCTCAAATGCGTTTTTACACTAGGAAAGAAAATGGCACTTCCGCGCCAAAATTCGTGGATTCACACGATTTAACAATAAACACTGCTCTAATGTTAATTAATAGAATATAGGAACGAAATTTTCAGGATAGTCAAAATTTGTGCATTCACACGATTTAACAATAAACACTGCTCTAATGTTAATTAATATAATATAGGAACGAAATTTTGAGGGCGGTGATTCACACGATTCAATAACCGAGCAATAACAGAGCAATAAACACTGCTTTAATGTTAATTAATAGAACATAGGAACGAAATTTTAAAGATAGTTTCTTAATTTCTAATATTCAATATTTATTTCCATTAAATATCTAATATTTAACTATTAATATTCTAATATTAGTATATTAATAATATTATACAAGTATTTTAATATTTAGCGAATAATATTCTAATATTAGTATATTAATAATATTATATAAATATTCTAATATTCAACTATTAATTCAAAACGATTGATTGAAAATCGTTTGGCGATACGGCACCTTCTTTCCAGAAAGCTCGTCAATAAGTCTAATTTTGAATTTAAAAAGCAATCGATCGATCTCCCATTGTTCTTATTAGCTTCTTCGATCTTTAAAAGGCGCCTACTTCTCGAGGAATCCGTCGCGATGGTAGATTTTGCCTGGAAATATAATATTTTCGAGGGAGGAGGCCGCCGAAACTCAATTTCGACGATGACACGGCGCGATCGGTTCGTTTCGATGCAAAGCTGGTGTCTCCGCGATCGCGTCCAAAATAGCTGTTCTCGCGGCTGTCAAAAAGTCAATTTGGGACCAGATATTTCCTGGGAAAATTGCGCCCCGCTAGCGTGTTCCTGTGACAAACCGTGTGACATGATTTTTCGGACCACACAGAGAAAGGAAGAGGATTCGCGTTTAAGTTCAGTGGCATCGAATGAACGAAAATATTCGTATCGATGCGCTTACAATACCAGAAACGTGTTTCTGACTTTGACAAGCTTTGATCCGTCATCACTCTTCGCGTTGCACGACTATTTCTTTTTTTTCTCTCTTTTTTTTAGCACTCTATCCTTAAAATTTCTCGTTGGCCCAATAATTGCGACGTTTTTTCGTAGAATCATCTTCTGCGGTAATTTTTTTTTGAAAAAAAAATAGAATATAGAAACCGAGATTGGTTCTACGTTTGCAATTAATAGAATGGAATAAAAAAATCGCAATGTCAGATGTCAGAAAATTATCCATTTATTTATTTTTTTTTCTTTTTTTTTCTTTTTTTTCTTTTTTTTTATTAAGTGTTTATTTTAGAGTGGTCACATTAACTGAATGATCGAAGTCATTAGTGACCACTAAAGGATAAATAAATGGCTATTACAATGTCACAATGTTTTCAAAAGTGAGATATACATTTTGCTTATGTGGAACAAAGAGAAGTTTTTGGTCTAGGTTCCATTTTTTTGGGGTATTTTTTATGAAAATGTACATTTGTGAGGTTTATTAATTTGTATGTAGGTCGACGAGGAATTATTATGTGAACGGGATCGGAGAACCGTGCTGTATAGTTGTCGAATGCATGGCTCGACTAAATACGAAGCAGGGATGTTCTGTGTTTGGCGAGCTTTCGAGCATAGTTCGAAGGAAGAACGGAATTTTGCGAGAAATTCGTGTCGGATCCGCGAAATTTCGCACCCCTTGCTCGCTCGCTCTCTTGACGGTAACAAATTTCCTTCGACACTGTATGGAATCAAGGAAATTTCGGCTCCTTTCTGCCTCGAAACGCACGTCTAACTGTGCACGCGTGGTATCGGAGTAACGTTGGATTCTAGGCTGAAAAAGTCTCGGTTGGAAATATTTGTGTCCTANGATCGAAGTCATTAGTGACCACTAAACGATAAATGAATGGCTATTACAATGTCACAATGTTTTCAAAAGTGAGATATACATTTTGCTTATGTGGAACAAAGAGAAGTTTTTGGTCTAGGTTCCATTTTTTTGGGGTATTTTTTATGAAAATGTACATTTGTGAGGTTTATTAATTTGTATGTAGGTCGACGAGGAATTATTATGTGAACGGGATCGGAGAACCGTGCTGTATAGTTGTCGAATGCATGGCTCGACTAAATACGAAGCAGGGATGTTCTGTGTTTGGCGAGCTTTCGAGCATAGTTCGAAGGAAGAACGGAATTTTGCGAGAAATTCGTGTCGGATCCGCGAAATTTCGCACCCCTTGCTCGCTCGCTCTCTTGACGGTAACAAATTTCCTTCGACACTGTATGGAATCAAGGAAATTTCGGCTCCTTTCTGCCTCGAAACGCACGTCTAACTGTGCACGCGTGGTATCGGAGTAACGTTGGATTCTAGGCTGAAAAAGTCTCGGTTGGAAATATTTGTGTCCTAAGAAATTTCGAAATAAAAAAATTATATAAATCAAAGAGCACGGTAGGATAACACACGTCTAAACAAAATAAAAGAATCGAGAATCAAACATGCCCCAAGTCATCGATCAAATGCATTTTCTACAATTCTCAAGAATGCACCTTAATTTTCTACAAATGCATAAAAATTCACAGTCTACTGACGAAGTTGAAAATAATCAAAATTCTATAAATCAAAGAACACGGTAGGATAGCACACATCCAAACAAAATAAAAGAATCAAGAATCAAACACACTCCAAATCATCGATCAAATGCATTTTCTGCAATTCTCAAGAATGCACCTTAATATTCGACAAATACAAAAGAATCAGCAACCTACTAATAAAATTCAAAATAAAAAAAATTCTACAAATCAAAGAATACGGTACGATCACACACATCCAAACAAAATAAAAGAATCAAGAATCAAACACACTCCAAGTCATCGATCAAATGCATTTTCTGCAATTCTCAAGAATGCACCTTAATATTCTACAAGTACAAAAGAATCAGCAACCTACTAATAAAATTCAAAATAAAAAAAATTCTACAAATCAAAGAATACGGTACGAGCACACACATCCAAACAGAATAAAAAAATCAAGAATCAAACATACTCCAACTCATCGATGCATTTTGTGCAATTATCAAGAATGCACCTTTAATATTCTACAAACGCATAAAAATTCAGTCCACTAACGAAGTTGAAAGTAACCAAAATTACACGACTCCGAGAACGTAGTTAAGTCGCAAACGTCCGAACAGAATACAAAGATTAAGTAAAAAATTAAACATACTCCAAGTCATCGATCAAATGCAATCTCAAGAATGAACCTTAATATTCTATAAATGCATAAAAATTCACAATCTACTAACAAATTTCAAAATAAAAAAAATTATATGAATCAAAGAACACGGTACGATCACACACATCCAAACAGAATAAAAAAATCAAGAATCAAACATACTCCAACTCATCGATGCATTTTGTGCAATTATCAAGAATGCACCTTAATATTCTACAAACGCATAAAAATTCAGTCCACTAACGAAGTTGAAAGTAACCAAAATTACACGACTCCAAGAACGTAGTTAAGTCGCAAACGTCCGAACAGAACAGAAAGATTAAATCAAGAATCAGACGCGCTCCAACGAACCACCCAGTCATCGATCAAGCCGAGTTCACCTTAAACGAGACACTTTCAGCTCGCCTATCGATTAGCGACACTTACAGCTCGTTATCGCGCCGCGAATCAACCTTTCACGCGGAAACAGCGACGCGGAACGACAAAGAGGCATCCACAGATTTTTCAAGCTGGCTGGCGTATATACTTCTTTTCGCCTGTCCCCCGTCGTTTCAACGTGGCGTTAATGGTGCTCGAGGCTATCTATCACCGTGGCACAGCCTCTACGTATTTCACGCTGTCTGCGATGTCTCTAGCTTGTCTCGAATAATGCTCCTTTTGTTTCCTGATGCGCGTACTTTCACGTTCCTCCGGAGGAATCCGGGTGGCGGCCTACGACGAGTCTTCCACGTTTCGAGCATGGAAGAGCCATCCGGGTTAAGGATTCCCGTGCTTCTCGATGCTGATGATGCTGGATCTGCACTGTCACGGGTGCTTATGGCGGTGAAGGATTCGGATGGAAGAGAAACTCGAGAGTTTTTGGGTTTCGAGTTCGAATCCTGAGACCATCGGGGGTTTTAACATCGCGCTACAGAGAATTCGAGTATTTTTTTTTATTTATTTTTGTATCGAAGAGTGTTAAAAGGGAACGTAGAATGCAAGGTTGTATTTTTGGCAGAGAACTGGGGAAAATTTATAAAAATTGCATCGTAAATTTGTGAATTTTTAAGAATTTTTAATTTTAACCGCTTTGGCAGTTTGACGTTGGATTTCATGGTGGAATTTATGAGGGAGCGATAGGTGGAATTTGGTGACGCTTCGGTGAGAATTTTCTGGACGTTGTTTGGTTATTTTGATTTCTTTTTAATTTAAATTAGAATAGGTTCGCAGTTTTTGTGATTGGAATATTTTGTTTCTATCGTGTTTTGGATTTTATTAGGGATTTAGGTAACGAAGTCGAAGTCCAGAGAGTGAATAGTTTAAAGACAGCTGTTTCGAGAAAGGAATTGATAAAAGTTTGGTGCTTCAACGATGGTTTTTTTTTTAATTTCTCTTTTTTTTATTTTCTTTTTGTTAAATAAATAAGATTAAATAAATAAATAATACGAAATATATTGTGACTATAATCACCATAATCGAAGTAAGTTTGACGCCATTTTGTTCAAAATTCAACATTCCTCTTACCATACTATATAATTTGTTCATTTCTTCCTCTAATAATTTTACGCTATTTTATTCAAAATTTAGCGCTCATTTTTCCATATTATATAATTTATTCGATACAAATTATTTCTATCCTACAATAAATTACAATAATACCATTATTATTCCAAATAATAATTCACTTTCACCCATAATTGAAACTTTAATCGAATACGAAGGTTGACCTGCAGTTTCTGAATTTCCCTTAACTTTATACTCCCCCTTCGCGATAAAGTCTTGGACAAAATCGTTTCCCGAGTCATGCGTGCGTCGCCTTGCCCGAAGGACAGCGTATAAAACGATACTGTTGCCGAGAAAACGAAGCTGCAATTCACGGAAACGCAATTACAATCTACAAGAAGACGCCATAATTCACGAAACGAGTTTACAGTCTACGAGACAACGCTACAGACCACAAAACCGCTTTACAGGCTACAAAACGACGCTGCAATCTACCTCTCTATCAGTTCCCCGTGTTCCTCGGCTGTACTCGTGTCGGTGGAGCGTTCATTTTAGCCATTTTTAGCTGTTTGCCGGCTTTCCTTGCGCACCGATTGCTCGAAGATGTTGTTGAAACGTTGAAAACAAGATTTATAGACGGACAACGCGTTCAATTGCTCGGCGAGCTTCGTAAATTTCATAGATCGTTAATCGAGAATTTTCCAAGGCCCTTGAAGAAGTTTTAATTGTAACAGTTTCAATAGCTCGTGAATTTAATTAAAATTTCTCCCAGTTATCAGAAGATTGTAGTATTAGCGATGATCTGCTTGTTCTCGTTTTGTTTGATGGATTAATTAGCAATGTTTAACAAGATCACTTTAGATCCTTTCAAACTTCACGTATTTCACTTTCTAACTTTTTATCGAGCTTTGGATGACGTTCTTTGTTTCTTGGGATTTTTGCGGTCCAAAATTTTTTAATTAATTGGAGAAAGCTAGCATTAAATTTTTGTAAGAAATGTAATTTTTGTAGCCTTCGAAGGTACGCTTTCAATATTTTTTATTCGTTTACTGAAAAATATTGAAGCATTCTTTTGTAACCACTGTTATTCGTCATTAATTCTGCGTCATCCTAATCTGCATACTCTTTCAGGAAGCAATCTAATCAATGACTTACCCTGTCACTCCTATTTCTTCAGATCTTTTAAAACTAGAATTACCAAAATGGCCAAAACGACTGGTTCGTAATTTCTTACATAAATTCTACAAATTTACAAGTGGAGTTTTAAGATCTTTTAATTTTATTTTCTCCAAAGCTTTATTTCTCTTACATCGCGTACCATTTTTATTTCCCTCGTAGAAATAAGTATACTCCGCAACAGGTTTCTTGTACTAATTTTCTTACCAAATTTCATTGAAACCAATAAGCTCTGAAAACCACCGCCAGAATCCTTAAATTTTATTTCGATTTAGAATCTGACTTATCGAACAAGCAATAAAATAGTCCATTTATTGGAAAGATAAATCGAGACAAAATAATAAAATCGAAACTCGAGCATAAAAGCCACCCTACATATTCGTTACAATATTTCAACATGAATTCCACTTACACCAGTACTCGAGCGTACAGCGACCCTTTAGAGCCCTCAAGAAAATTCCCAATTCACCTCGAATCCGTTCCTCCATCGTGCACGCGTGCACCCACTACCGGAAACTGGCGAGCACTGTCGCTTTCCGTCTCCAGCGGCTCGGAAGAAGTGAGCAAGACCGAGCTCCCTCGAAGGCGCAACGTGGCCAGTTCAATCCAGGAACGTAATACACCGAAATAATTCAACAGGGCGGTGTATTGAACGTGAAGAAGAAAAAAAAAAAAAAAAAAAAGAAGAAAGAAAAAAAAGTATCCAGACTGACCGTTGCGGCTATAAAACGCAGCACGCGCTCACCCTCCCGCATCCACCCGCGCCCAACGCTTGCACCCCCACGAACAGAGCCGAGGCAAAAGTTTAAGTATTACCTCTGCTCGGCCACGGCGGATATAAGCCATCGGTTACACGCACGAATACTCGTCGGGACTCGGTCGATGTACTTCGGATTTAAATGGTCTACCCATATCCTGTATTCACGATGGATTTATTATTGAGAAGCATGGATTACTTTGGAGAGATATCAGGTAAAGGCAAAGAGAGAGAGAGAGAGATAGGGATAGAGACGGGGCGAGCGTATATCGCTGTACGTTTTATTTACGAGTAGAAAAATGCAAGAAACGAGGTATGGCCATCGTGCTTGGTGGATAACCCTCCCCTGTGATCGTCTCTCTATCCTATTTCTCTTTTGCCGCGAGCCTCCCTTTTTCGCATCGTTCCCTCGTTCTTCATTTGCCTAAAAGACCCCTTTGTTCGCTCTTCTTCATCCTGCCTCACTTGCAAAGTCCTGCACGCTTTTTACTACCCACTTTTTCTTTCTACTTTTCTCTGTCTGTTTTACTCTTCCTGTCTTGAGCTCTCTCTCTCTTGATCTCTTGCTCTACCTTGATCTCTCTCGATTTCTTGATTTTTCTCTGTCTTGATCTCTCTCTCCTGATCTCTCTCTCTCTTGATTTCTCTCTCTCTCTTCCTAGATCCCTCTCTTCCCTGATCTCTCTTTCTCTTGAACTCTCCTTCTGCCTTGATCTCTCGCTTTCTCTTGATTTCTCTCTCTCTTGATATCTCTCTCTCCTGATCTCTCTTTCTCTTGAACTCTCCTTCTGCCTTGATCTCTCGCTTTCTCTTGATTTCTCTCTCTCTCTTGATCCCTCTCTCCTCTGATCTCTCTCTCCCCGAATCTCTTTCTTCCCGAATCTCTCTCTCCCCGAATCTCTCCCTCTCCCTTGATATCTCGATTTCTCTTGATTTCTCTCTCTCTCTTGATCCCTCTCCACCCTGATCTCTCTTTCTCTTGATCTCTCTCTCCTCTAATCTCTGTCTTTCTTTTGATCTTTCTCTTTTTCTTGATCTCTCTCTCCTCTAATCTCTGTCTTTCTTTTGATCTCTCTCTTTCTCTTGATCTCTCTCTTTCTCCAGATCTCTCTCTCCCCTGATCTCTCTTTCTCTCTTGATTTCTCTCTCCCTCTTTCACCCTCTTTCCCCTCTTTTTCTCTTCCTCTCTTGATCTCTCCCGTTCCCTCTTTCTCTTTCTTTCTTTCACTCTCTTTTTCATCCTTTCTCACTTCCTGTCTTGATCTCTCTCGTCCTTTTGTTTCTGTCTCTTTTCCGGTCGATCCGTCGAACTCTCTTTTGTTCCCGGGACCAGCTACGATTACAGGTCCGAGGAATCTCTTTGAGCAGCCATGTTCGACGGACTCTGGTCCGATTTTAGTCGATGATGAATCTTCGGGAAGTTTTGGAGAATCCATTTAGGAAGCCGCGCAGGGTTCTTGATATAGAGAACAAAGGAGAAAATGTTTGAAAATGTTGGACCGTTATGAATAAGTTTAATATACCAGTTTAATAACAAGGTTTGTCGACGATGACGTTGGAAAATTAATTCTTCTTTCATCTAATTTTTAATCATTTTCGTTCACTTCACTTCGATCCAACCCATCACCTTATTCCCCGTACAAAATACACAAGATACAAACAAATACTTAAACTAGCATCTTCCTTTTATCAAAAAAAAAAAAAAAATATTCAACTCCAAAGCACCCAAGTTACCCCTCTCACAGAAGAATTAAAACTACAATTTAAAAAATACAAGCCCAAGAAAATCACAGACCTCCCAAACCCATTACTCATTTCTAATAACACAATTAACAACCACCGTTCCTTTTCGACGGAAGCTTCGAACCCTCGAGACAAATGTGCACACTTTGCGAAACCGAACCGATCGCCAGGATAAACTCAATCCCCGCTCACAGAGAGCTGTTTAATAAATCAAAATAAGCCAGACAGAAGGTATATTAAGGATCGAGGACACAGCAACCCTCGGTCGCAATTAAGGACCTAGCCGGTGGCCGCAAGAAACGTCCGTGCGACAAGAAAACGCAATAACCGTGATTAGGCGCGAGAACATCGGAAGCATCGTCCCGATGAATCTTTTATTTCTATTCATTAGAGGTAACAGGCGTGTTACCACCGCTTGGCGCACCGTTCGTTGGACCCACGCGCGTGTACAAGGCGCATTGTACACTCCGAGGAGGGTAAAGCCGGCTCATTAATAAGTCAATGCTCATAATGTACGTGGGCTAAGTGGAGCATTAAGCGAGCGTGGGCCGAAACGTTTGCGAAAGAACGAGCTTCATATATCTCGGGGCCGGTTTCCAGACCGGAGAGACCGATTATTCGTGCTCGCGGATTAGCGAGTTCGCGAGACCGATAATACGCGACCTTTGGCTGGGAGGGCTCGTTGGAGCGTGTTAAAATTGAAGGCAGAGTTGAAGACTATTTTTTTGTTTTTTTTTTAAAGTTCCCGTTGGCTGTTAAAGATTGATGAGCAGGATTTCGAGGCACGGTTCGATGAGTTATGGGTCGCGGAGTTGCTTGTGTACGAAATGTGCAGCCAGTTGGAGAGTCGTTGATACGTTTGTTGATTCAATCTGTTGGCGAAGCTGTTTAACCCTTTGACGTCGGGCATGGCGAGACACAAAAATTATACGCGCAGCGAAATTGTATACGTTTTGATCGTACGGTTAACGAGAATGCGATAGTTTGTCATTTTTATTTGGACCAATCGAATGATACGTGAAATGTTTTGCTTCTTTTCTTTTTTTACTCTCCTGTCGTGAAATTGAATTAATGGTAAATTTTATAGAAGCATGGTTTGTATCTGGTACAGAGTTTAGGGTCAAGGGGGCAGGAAAATTGTTGTTTATTCTTTTGCATTTTTTAATTTCTTATAAGCTTCGCGGGACTATTGTGAAAAATTTAAGCGTTGTTTTGGAATAAAAAAGAGTGGAATAAAAAAGACTCTTTACGGTTTTTTTTATTCATATGTTTGGTTAATTTGGTTTGTTTTAAGGTAAAAAATTTGAATCGATGAGAATTGAGGAAAATTAGAAATTTCGTGAGATGCTAGTTGAAGGTAAAGGGTTAATATTAATATTAGGTTGTTCCGAAAGTTTCTTCCGTTGTCTTCACGCAGTAGCTTCGTTTGGCAGTATTTATATAAATATTCAGACTTATCTATTAAACGAGAAACGCAGGAAGGTGATAAATCAAAATGGATCCTACATAAAATAATAATATATTGTAAAACAAAAATGTTATGCTTCCAATACTTATTGATACAACGAACGAATCTTTTGGGAAAACCTAATATATCAGAACGTTCTTGTTTAAATAATTTTGGAAACACAGCTTTTGCTGATCATGAGTAAAATAATTACAAATAATTTATTGGAAATATAATACGAAAAAAAAAAAAAATTAAACTCCTCGGTACGATCGTCGATTTTAGTCGACAGCCATCAAACGTAATTTATAATTGATCATTTACCAATAAATTTCAATAACCTTGCGTCAAATTTTCATCCACAAAAAATATTCAATAAAATTAATTATTCGGATAACTGATGGATAATGTGGATAAATTAGCCATTAATAAATTAACACTTCGCACTGGAAAATTTTTTTAAGCTTCAAAGGACTATTGCAAAAACTTAAACTGTTCTTTTGGAAAAAAAAAGAGAATTATAAATGTTTACGATTTTTCATTTATTTGGTTAATTTACTTTTATTTTAAGATAAAAGAAGTGTTTGAATTGATGAAAATATAGAATGCAATTAAAAACATAATCTCTGAAGAAAATTATGCATGCCGCCATAGCGGCGCCAGTCGAGTGCAAAGGGTTAACTTAAATCAACACTGAATTAATTACACAGAAAGAAAATTTAATTGCCTTCCCACTAATTCCACAGTTCGATCGAAACACTGTTCAAAAATTGCTATCAACAATATTCGATCTACCCAATAGAAAAAGGTTCGACGTAGAACAAGTTCCCATCGCAGCTACGCAAAAACAAGAAAATTCTCTCCGCGAACGCGATTGCGTTCCTGGAGAACCGAAGTTTCCAAGAACGAGCAACAACAAGCGGAAAGCACCCAATTACAAAATCACGAGCACTACTTCGGAATCCTCTGTGACTGTTGAAACATTTACATAAAAATTTCTAAAAATACCTCGGACGGCGACAATTCAAGCCGCGATCTAATTCCCGATGAGGGAGTCCTCCAAGTCCTTTTCAAACGGCACTCGCCACCAATTATCGAGCGTTCGGCGTGCAAGAACCTTCGGTGCCGATAAAAATACCATGTAATGAATAATTCAACGGCAAAAATTCGCTGTTCCAGCGATGAAGAACGATTACGTAACGCGGAAACAATGCCACGCTCGTCGCAAGTCCGGCCAAAGAATTCGAGATCGCGGGGGTGGTTTCATGACGAACGGCACGAGCAGTCGACGCCACCACGGAGACCTTCTTCGTGCCGGCCTGTGGTTAAATTTGCTCTCCGTTTTTCGCCAACGAGCTGCGTGAACGCACGTTCGACGAATTGCGTAGGCAATTCGCGTGTTCGCGTGACTGGGCTGCGTTTACGCATCGGGCACAACCCTGTCATTCTTTTTTTTTTTCTTTTTCTTTTCACCCTTTCCTCCAGTGGATCCCTTTGGCACGCCATCGACCTTCCTACGAGCTCGGGTCCTCCTCTTCGAGCGGTCGTTGCAATTGTTGGCTTATGATTTCGTCGTAACCACTGTTCTTCGCCCTTTTACAAGTTAGGTCCCGATCTTCGGGTGCTTGGAATTTCAACCCCTTTTAGCGTGCTTCGTGACCCTTAGTTTGAATCTTGTTGAATTTGACTTTTATTTTCTTTTGTATTTTGAGGCTTGGCGTTTGTTGGTTTTTTTTTTTTTTTCTTTTTTTTTTCTTTGGTTAATACTAGAATTACCGGCGATTAAAGTAGAGTTATTTGTACCAAAGAAATGAAATTGATAGGTATTTAGAAAGAGATCTATAATAAGGGTAAGAGTTCTTTGTGCATATTTTTTATAAAAAGTTGCGGAAAATCCTCAAAAATTCATTATTGTAAATTTCTAAAATTTCTATGAGAAATTATGAAATGTGTTAAGGATGTTTAGAGGGTTTTGTGATGGGGTTTTGAGTTTCTTAGTGTGGTGGATGGAGAGGAAATTTTTGTTGGTGGCGAATTTATTATTGTTATTGTTTTGTGAATGTTGCGGGAGGAGCGTAGAAATTAACGTTCGACGAGATATATGTTTATTGTACTTTGCACGTTAAATTAAATTTGTTCTTGAGTTAAAGTGTTTTGTCACATTTTATACAGATACAGGTGTTAATTAAACCTTAATAAACTATAATTAAACCTCAGGTTGGGTTTCGGAAGCTTAATAAAGAGAGAAAGAAAAAATAAGATTGGGATTTATAACAGGTGAATAATAACAAAGTGATATTATAATTTAACTTATTGTGGTTTTTATTTTGAAATATTTGTTTGAAAAAGAAAAGTATATTGAATTAAGTATTTCTTTACTTTTTTTTTAATTAAATGTTCAACTAAATTATATTATAACTTAACAGTAATTATTTATTATTTAATTTAACATTAATTATTTATTATTTAATTTAATTCAATACTTGATCATTATCGTTTCGTATTTTGAAACGTATTAAACAAATTTTGTGCACTAAATGAACTATTTGTAATACAGGTACTGTCAAAGTTAGTTCTGTAGCGAATAGTTCGATACTCCGTAGTTAGTAAAATGTCTTTCTCAGGAATTTCGTAATTAGTACTCGGAATTAGCCGAAAACAACGTAATTCTATCACGGGAAAGAAAATTGTTAAAAATTGNCGTATTAAACAAATTTTGTGCACTAAATGAACTATTTGTAATACAGGTACTGTCAAAGTTAGTTCTGTAGCGAATAGTTCGATACTCCGTAGTTAGTAAAATGTCTTTCTCAGGAATTTCGTAATTAGTACTCGGAATTAGCCGAAAACAACGTAATTCTATCACGGGAAAGAAAATTGTTAAAAATTGTTTACATCAAACATGGCGTTCTGAAGTTGGTTCGTTCGACTAAACCACTTAAGAAGTTGTAATACACAAGTTGAACGATAATTGAGGTTCCGCGCAACGTGTCTTCAATGCAAACCAATTTTCAGCGGTTTCATCGTTGAAAGCTACGAAGCTAACACAGTTCTTCCAACAAACCAAGTCGAATAACAATAAAAACATCGCCGAAACCAGAAATAAGGGGGCAACGAAAATTCTATAACCAGATTATCGAATTTTCAGAACAGCAGGATACACAGGGTCCATCGGAAAAAGTGGTTCCAAAGAAAAAAGGCAGCAAAGCGTATAAAATTGCATAACGTGCAACAAAAATCTCCCACCAATAAAGCAAATAAAGTAACATCGTTGGAAAATAAAAAAAGCTGAAACTGTGTTACCGAATCCTCGGAATAATTGGCTAAAGCGTATTAAAAAAACATACCCGATCATCCACTGGCTTCTATAAAACCTCTTTTCCCTAAAATGTTTCGCAGCTTTTCGTTGAACAAACGCGAGAGAGAAAAAGGGAGAAAAAGAGAAAGAGAGAAAAAGAGAGCATATCGGGCAAACAGCGCGAAAACCAGACTTATTGTAACACGCTTGCCGGTGAATATGTTGAAACGCACACAGCGTTGTTTGCCATCGGTTGCATAACGAAAAAAGCGATTCCTTTGTCTCGAAGGAGAACAATGACAGAATGTAGCGTTTCTTTGTCCCGGTTGCCGTTGTGCTCGCCAGTCGTGCTTAATTACTTTTTCACGACTATCAGTTCTGACGGGACGGAACTTGTGTGTCCCACACGAAAACACTAATCGAATAGCGTCGTACTTTCTCGTCTGTATTTTTTATCGCTTTAGAAGTTGATTCCGTGTGTCTACTGAAATTAATCTTGCCAATGTTTCGTTACAATAATGAAACAATAAAATATGGGTATCGAGGTTGAAATTCAAAGGATCTTTTCAGGTTATTGTTTCGGTAAGCTATGAAAGGGGATTTCAGGAGTAGTCGAAGAATAGGAGAGAGTGGGGTTAGTTGACTAATTTTTTCTAATTGTGGTATTATCAAATTGATCGTTATTATTCAGTCACACGGTGATCTCGATCGCTCGGTACAAAGACACTTCTCTCGCACTTCTATCGCGCTGTTCTAATAAACAGTCTTTCTTCTCACATCTATGGTGCTGTTCCAAACACTCTTCATTCTTACAACTATCGTACTGTTCCAAACACTCTTCATTCTCACATCTATCGTACTATCCCGAACACTCTTCTCTCGCACCTATATCGTACTGTCCCAAACACTCTTCATTCTCACCTCTATCGCACTGTCCCAAGCACTCTTTATTCTCACATCTATGGTACTGTTCCAGACACGCTTTTCTCATATCCCTATCGTAAGGTCCCAAACTCTTTTCTCATGCACTTCTATTATTTTGTTCCCAAACATTCTTTTCTCGTGCCTCTATCGCACTGTCCTAAACACTCTTCTCTCACACCTTTATTATTCTGTCCCAAACTCTCTTTTCTCGTACCTATATCGCACTGTTCCAAACATTCTTCTCTCATATCTCTATCGTACTGTCCCAAACTCTTTTCTCATGCACCTCTATCCCACTGTCCACAACCATTCTTTTCTCGGGCCTCTATCGTACCGTCCCAAACATTCTTCTCTCACACCTCTATTATTCTGTCCCAAACTATCTTTTCTTCCATCTATATCGCAATCTATAAACACTCTTCATTTTCACATCTATCGCACTGTCCCAAATACTCTTTATTCTATCATCTATAATATTGTTCCAAATACTCTTCTCTCGCGCCTTTATCTCACTGTCCCAAACATTCTCCACTCACACCTCTATTATTCTGTCCCAAACATTCTTTTCTCGTGCCTCTATCGCACTGTCCTAAACACTCTTCTCTCACACCTTCATTATTCTGTCCCAAACTCTCTTTTCTCGTGTCTATATCACACTGTTCCAAACATTCTTCAATCTCACGTCTATCGTACTATCCCAAACACTCTTTAATCTCACATCTATGGTACTGTTCCAAATACTCTTCTTCCGCACCATCATCACTCTCTCCCAAACACTCTCCTTTCGCACCTCTACATCAACACCCAAATATTCTTCATCCACGCATCTATCGCGTCAGACAAAACATTCGCTCCGAGTTACACCATTCCCACGATACATACTGCATAAACTTCATCCCTCGACTATCTATTTAACTCCACATCGATACAGTCCAAAACGAGACTCTAAACTCATGGAAATGTCGAAGCTTTTGCCACCTTTCACCACCTCACTGTGTCAGTTAACTCCACCGCCTCTCTACGAAATGCAAATAAATAAGATTCGCATGCAAGTATCAAGAATCCAACTATCCAGCTCCTATAAAGATCCTTCAGAATGCGGAATGCCAAGTAACAGCTTCCATAATGCGGTTCGAAAGCCACAGGAAACACGTTCGGTCCACCTTTTTGCGTTCCGTTACCGGATCGCGGTAATCGTTACCAGAAAAGTTGGGACAAGCTTTAGATCGGGATACCCGATGGCATCCCTGACCCATAACCACCCCTATCCGCAGCTGCGGTTTCCTGGCGAAGAACGAGACGGCTTCGACGGACAAAAAAAGGGGCAAGAGATAGGGAAAAGCAACTTTTTCGCCGGTTTCTTCTTCCGTGGAACTGCATACCTCGGGTATTACCGTGACACGAGCCTGGCGCAAGGTATTTCCATTACACGACGATGTATTTCAACGGCGCATACTTGGTGCTCCGCGATTTTCCACTATTTGAATTGTAAACGTCGATTTCCCGTTGCGCTCGGTCTCTTTATAAAAGCATTTTCGTCAGTCATTTTCCTTCGATACGACGTTGTTCGATGCTTCTTTGATAGGAACGAGGTTTCCTGGAAATTTTGTTTGTTTGGAGAACGCTTTGTGGTAAGAAACCGTTTCAGGAGATCGATTTTGGTATGTTGGTTGAGAAGAGTAGTGTTTTTCTTTTTTGAAAAAGAAGGAGAAGAATTGGAATTTGTTTGAGAGTTAAAGTAATGGTACAGTTATTGAGTCTTGAATAAAATAATTTGGTCTTGTTGTTCGCTTTTAGTTTGTGTTTAGTGTTAACACGTCGCAGATGGATGACGAAGTTTCTGGTATTTTGTGTTTTGTATCTTGAGTAGATGAAAATAGCAAACGGAAACGTATGAGATGTTTTAAAAATTGTTCTGTTAGTTCAGAGTTTAAATTTAGCTTGATTTAAGTTTTTATGTAAATATGGTCCCGTTTGTTAATATGTTAAGAATTCTTTTATTAATTTATTTGTTTCTTTGAGTGGTTCCAATTTCTTTTTATTGTGGTATTTTATTATTATCATTGTTATTGTAGGGATACGTTTTTCTAATAAATTATTTATTATTTAGTTGATATATTAATATTAAGATTTTTAATAATTTTACCGTTATTATTGTTTCTATATAATTAACAATTTCACTATTTATTATTTAAGCGATATTAATATATATAATTTTATTAATAATTTTACCGCTATTATTATTTCTATATAATTAACAATTTTAGTATTTATTATTTAAGCGATATTAATATCAATAATTTTATTAATAATTTTACCCTTATTATTGCTTCTAGATAATTAATAATTTCACTATTTATTATTCAAGCGATATTAATATCAATATTTTTATTAATAACTTTATTATCGTTACACAGATAATTTCCTATAATACACACTTTATTATTTAATTAATAAATATTTACTAATATTAAAAAAATATACGCACAGGTCAACCATAGAATAAATCTCTGGATTGGAAAATATTCGAAAATTGTTCACCGCTGGAAAAAAAAATTAAAAAGGCAATAATATACATAATGGAAAACAAAGAAATTCACGGTTTGATTTTCATGAAACACTCTTCGCGGCGAGCTATAAAGTTTTCTACCCAAGCTATTGTCCGCTATGCAGAGGAGCGAGCAGTACACGGGTCGTGCATTTTCCAGTGCTATCTCGACATTTTATATTCAGATATTTTCTGAGATATTTCGTGAGAATTTCACTCATTTCACAGTTGTTTATCGCGCCTTCGGCTGCCAAGGTGAAAGCAGGAAAAACGATCGCGGGGATCGAGTATTTTCTCGTTTTAATAAATGTTTTATACGTTTCTAGTGATAAAACAGATACCGGCAGAACAATAGGGAAATTTTTCCGTGGTAATAAGAGTTGTTTCGTAACAGTTTCTGATATTAATCGATGCTTCGAATCGTAATGGTGAAACAATGTTCCCACTTTTTTTTCATTTTTGTCCTGGAAACTAAAATATTTTACCGAGACAATATTTTAATATTTACAGGAATTTTAAGCTTCAAGAAATCCTATTTTTGTAATTATATAAAAGAGTAACAATTGTCATCGTAGCAAGGATTAAATTACAAGGATTTTTAATTTTAATTCTAAATTTCTTATTCTAACTAATTAGCTTCAGAGTTACTGAAATAGTCTATTTATTACACTAAAAAGTTTTTTTCCCACTAAATTAAAAATTTTACTCTTGGGACATTTATTAACATTTTAATAAGCTCTGAAATTTTAAACTTATATAATCAGACAACCACACTCCCGTCCATAAGTCATTGGATTCTCGTAAGTTTCGAACAGAATTTTTATCGAAATAAAATTTCAGTAACATCCCGGTCTATCCTAGATTAAATAATTTTCTACCCAAATTTTACTATCTTTATATTCTTTCTACTCTATTCTCAAAAATATGAATTCGCATAAAAATTCGCAGTCTACTATTCAAATAACTACACTCCCGTCCATAAGTCATTGGATACTCATAAGTTTCGAACAGAATTTTTATCAAAACAAAATTTCAGTGAGATCTCGGTCTATCCTAGATTAAATAATTTTCTACCCACATTTTACTGTCTTTATATTCTTTATAAAAATTCGCAGTCTACTATTCAAATAACTACACTCCCGTCCATAAGTCATTGGATACTCCTAAGTTTCGAATAGAATGTTTATCGAAATAAAATTTCAGTAACATCCCGGTCTATCCTAGATTAAATAATTTTCTACTCAAATTTTACTGTCTTTATATCCTTCCTACTCTATTCTCAAAAATATAAATTCGCATAAAAATCCGCAGTCTACCAATCAAACAACTACACTCCCGTCCATAAGTCATTGGATACTCGTAAATTTCAAATAAAATTTTTATCCAAATAAAATTTCAGCACGATCTCAAGAAGATTATAATATAATTATAATTTAATATCAATTAAATTCTTCTCTATAGCATTAAGAATTCATAAATATCAATGTCACATCGTAACAATAACATAAACTCCTNAGCTTCAAGAAATCCTATTTTTGTAATTATATAAAAGAGTAACAATTGTCATCGTAGCAAGGATTAAATTACAAGGATTTTTAATTTTAATTCTAAATTTCTTATTCTAACTAATTAGCTTCAGAGTTACTGAAATAGTCTATTTATTACACTAAAAAGTTTTTTTCCCACTAAATTAAAAATTTTACTCTTGGGACATTTATTAACATTTTAATAAGCTCTGAAATTTTAAACTTATATAATCAGACAACCACACTCCCGTCCATAAGTCATTGGATTCTCGTAAGTTTCGAACAGAATTTTTATCGAAATAAAATTTCAGTAACATCCCGGTCTATCCTAGATTAAATAATTTTCTACTCAAATTTTACTGCCTTTATATTCTTCCTACTCTATTCTCAAAAATATAAATTCGCATAAAAATCCGCAGTCTACCAATCAAACAACTACGCTCACGTCCATAAGACATTGGATACTCGTAAGTTTTGAACAGAATTTTTATCAAAACAAAATTTCAATGAGATCTCGGTCTATCCTAGATTAAATAATTTTCTACTCAAATTTTACTGTCTTTATATTCTTTCTACTCTATTCTCAAAAATATAAATTCGCATAAAAATCCACAGTCTACTAATCAAACAACTACACTCCCGTCCATAAGTCATTGTATACTCGATATCAAAATAAAATTTCAGTAAGATCTCGGTCTATCCTAATAAATTTCAAATAAAATTTTTATCCAAATAAAATTTCAGCACGATCTCAAGAAGATTATAATATAATTATAATTTAATATCAATTAAATTCTTCTCTATAGCATTAAGAATTCATAAATATCAATGTCACATCGTAACAATAACATAAACTCCTATTTACTCTAAATTCCCCAATGCACCAATCACTTACGACCAACATCACAAGCGATGACCCTCATCGGTTCTTTAACCAGAACCACACTAGAACCACCGGCGATTAAAGCATACTTGTTTCTACTCTAACCGTAACGAAAGGTATATAAAAAAATACGCGATGCAAGGTGAACAAACCTTTGTCCACATTTTTAACAGAAAACCCCACAAAATTGTCTCCGAGACGCCATACCCGATTTACGAAATTTCTATAAAAAATGATGAATGTGTCATTCTGACCACTTCGGCAGTTCCAGTGTAAAAAATACCAAACCAGCCCAACGAATCGATCCAACAGCACGATTATCCGCGGAACAATAAAAAAATCTTATTCCAGAATAATCTATTCGCGCTATATCCGCAAAGGTACACAACTCGAGCCCATTCGTAGCCGAGCGTCCATTTTCCATCACTATCTCGACATTTTATGACGTACCTTACGTGGCTGATTAACTGTCACGCTCGTGCATTATAAATATACGAATCTACATCTGATCTATGAATAATGCGGCTGTGTTCGACCCGATATTCGCTTCGTGCGCTAACGAATCGTTTCGTGAAACGCGGCCACACCGAAAAAAAGAAAAAAGAAAGAAAAAAAGAGAACCGGTATAGAAAAAGAGGGACACGGCTTGTTCGGTCGTGTTCGGTCGTGTTTCGCGACCAAATTGTGGCGTGTCGCTTATTTTTACCCGGCGCACCGAATATCCTAGCAGAAAGGGGGCATTTCGATCGACGAAAATTCGGCCGCGACGCGATCCAACGGCGATAAGAACGAAGGACTCGGAGGATTTGCGAAACGCGACGCGTTTCTTCGGACGGAAATAAGCATTATCACGGCTTATTGTTAACTACGTGCATGCATCGAGCAGGAGAGAAGCATGGCCGCCTTATCCGTTTCTCCGGTGCTCACGCGAGCTTCCGTTTCCTTCGCAACCGTACAATAATTATTATCTATTGTGGTCGACCTCTTTTCCTTCTCTTTTTTCTTTCTGTTTCTCCGTTTCTCTCTCGTGTCACAACGCGCGCCCGTGTGTGTACGAGCTCGTTTTTTCCATTTTTTTTTTTTTTTTTATCCAACCGCGTACAAGTTAGTTGCATTAACGTTATCGGTGCGAACGTGGCCGCGGGCTTTTGAATAACGCAGCCAGACGAAGCACAATCAACCGGGAATCAAACACGACTCGCACGAGCCCGAGTTTGCAATTTTAACTAGAAAAATCGGTCTCGTTGCCGGAGAGCAGAGAGGGCTCGTCGTTGGCTGATATTTCATTTACGAGCGAAATTACACCGGTTGCGATTATCGACCGCCGCTGGCCAATTTGTGCGATCCAAACGAGAGGGATCGCGATGTGTCCCTTTGCAGGAGACAGTTTTCGAGATCTTTTAGGGATTTTAATGGATCTTGGATTTGTTTCTTTGCTATTTTTTTTTTTATTTTTTTTTTTTAAGGTCGTTTAAACGTTTGTAGGTTATTAGTCGACTGTGGGTCTTCGTTGTCGGCTGTCTTTCTCGCTTTGTGATTGGTGTTTTTTTTTTTTTTTTTTTTTTTTTTAT
>SMSQ01017166.1:4756-20119 GCA_019453375.1 Ctenoplectra terminalis
AGAAATTAACAGAAATTTATATTACTATTACTATTATAATATATTTATATTTGTATTACTATTATTTTAGTATTCAAAAGTAAGATATTATTTATTACTTATTACTTACGATATTATTTATTATTATTATTTTACTATTCAGAAGTAAGATATTACTATTGATTTAAAATTAATTAATAAAATTATACTATTGTTTGCAGTAAAATATTACTAAAAAATTTTGCTATTCAAAAAACTAGAGCCTAAATGAAAATTTACTTAGGATATAGTTCAAGGGTTGATAAATTTTATAAGCGAAAATTTTTACTCGAAATACAGTTCTTTTACTCCTAACAATTCCACGAGGGAAACTATAATGCGGTGACCGGAAGAATATACTTATAAACAATACCATCCCACGTAATACTTCTTAACCTAAACCTCTACCCTTTGCTAGCGAATTCATCGCTGAACAAGTCCCGCGATATTGTAAACGGACAAAGCAAAAGATACTAAAAGAGACTAGTTACTGCTCGTTTAAATCGGATGAGGAATATTTCTTTGTACTTTGCATCCCTTCTGTCAGCGAAATTTTCTTGTTTCCAACAGTTTTGTGTTATTAAAAACGGAATATAACAACGTCGCGAGCAAATGCATTTTATATGATTTTGTCAAATAAGAAGAAAAATAATGTACAGGGTGGGTCACGTAAATGGATTCATCTCTGCTGTTTATAAATAATCTAATATAAAAAAGTTAACCCTCTATAGCCCGAATTTTGTCTGCTTATCGGAGAAAAAATTACGATTGACTACAGTTTTTCACTTTGATTTGAAAATGTTTTAACTAATAATTACCGTAAATGGATCGTGGTGTCGCTACAGTGATACAGTAATCAAATTTAATAGTGCAGTGATAACTAAACAAAATTAATTTTTTCAAATATAGATACATCAGTTTGTTAAGGACACCGGACTGACACAAGTTTATGATACGGACACGCCAGCTGCTATTTTTGAGGACTTGTTAATTTTACCGTTTTTGCATGCCAGTAATTTAATTACCAGGAGAACCGTCGAAACCTTAGTTACTACCTGAGCCTTCGGCCTCTCCGCTCAATAGCAATTGACGTATCATAATCTTTACCCCTCGGACTACGGACTTGACGCACACGTGGCCGCCACCTTTTCACTTTACCGGATTTACCAAAATCTTTCCACCACCCTAGGACTACTTGTAGAAAACGCCCCAGCGACAGAAACGGACACAGATTGGACAAGACAATTTTCCCACTACAAGAATTAGCTTCAAGGACACACCCCTGGACGGACAGAATTTAGATATAAGGATAGGATACCTTCGGACATTCATTCAGTTCATTATCATTATTATTACTATTATACTTGGACCAGGATATTAAGAGTGACGTTACTACGTCACTTTTGGACATTTGATTATTACATTCGGACATAGGACATTAAGAACGTTATTACATTTGGACTCTCATTTTGGACATTAGACAGTGATATCTGCTAAGTTGTGTTGTATACCTAAATATATTTAATAAAGTATTGTTATTGTTTTGGCAAATTGTTTTTTTCCTACATATACGGCTCCACGAACTCTGTTTCCAATTTTTAAGTCACACGGTCCCATAAAGAGTTAATGAATTCAAAGTTGCGTTAACACTTTGCCGACCGATAGGGGAGATCTCCCCATTTTGAAGAAAGTCGGGGAGATTTCCCATTTTGACATTTTGATTTTAAAAAACACAGATTAGTACCTATTATAAAATGGAAAGAATAAATATCTATAAAAAAATGGAAAGAAAAAATATCCTCACCGGAGATGCAGAGTATGCTCTGCAAATAAAAAATCGGGCTATACCCGATACATTTGCGAATTTTGTAATGTTCCATTACATAAACTACAATGTTTTGAACGATGCCGCACAAAGAAAACAATATTAGAGTATATTACTGTTTTTCTATTCCATGTTTGAGTCGTCTTATTTATCCTTAGTCATCTTTAATGTCCTGACGCTCAACTTTTCGTTTAGACGTCGTTGATTTCTCAGGATCAACGGTATCGATTTAAAATAATAGTGTCTTACAATTCATTAATGAATGTTGTTAGAATGTGTTAAACAAAGATACGACTTTCCTTTGCAAGCTTCTACAATTTTCTTCTTAAATTCTTCGCTATTTTTCGACCAACTGTCTTCGAATTCGTATCGTAGCATACAGTCTGATGGAAAATCGATCAAAATCGGTTTGACGTGTTAACGAAACTTTATAATAGAATCTTAACCCTTGCTCTATAACCACGAGTCACACTCGTGGCGCCGATTCTGGATAAAATACAATAAAAACACGCAATATTTATGATACAGTTAAATTTTAGCTTTAACCGTAATTTAAATTTACAATATTGAAAATTAGCAAATACGAAATACGTGTAATATTTCGATACTTTGCGTTTGACAGAGTGTCAAAAACGTGAATAACTATCGCTGATGTGTATGAAGATCGAAGAAATCGCAAGTCAAGGGGTTAACGCATTACTTACCGTTTGGAGAGAGCTATTTTTCATACAATTCTTTTTTTTTTTTATGAGAGTTTAATGTCGCATCGACATTTAGGTCGTTAGGAACAAGGGATTCTGTAAGTTTTCTGTTCTACAATACGCTTAGAGGAATGTAATGAGCTTTACAGTAATGCACCGTTAAATTCTACAAAGTTCGGGAGTTACCAGTGGAATTCTCGCGTACAGAGTAGCGTTTTCTTTCTTTTTTTTTTTTCTTTTTTTCTCTTTTTTTTCTTTTATTTTTCTTTTCGAGAAATTGGTTTGAGCACGACTCGACAAAGTGAAAGAATAGATATAGCGAGCGATTGGAATATAGCTTCGTGGAGCTCGAGGTGCTGAGTGACGGAAGAAAAATCGGGAAGAGTCGGTGGAATTTAACCGTTCATTACTGTATTTTCAAAGATTTGTTCTCTTTATGCTGTGTACTTTTTAGAACACCTATCATTTTAATTTCTTTTGGTACAAATAGGTCTACTTTCAATGTTAATAAAATTTATATATGAAACACTATTCAAAAAATATTTGACAAGTGCTGGCAGTGTAAAGTCGATTAATTGGCTGCCAGTAAATAATGTTTCAATATTTTCCATAAAGTATTAGGTTGGTGCATATGAAACGTCGGATTTTCTTACAGGGGAATATCGGGGACTGACACACGCCGATTTTGGCAAAACTTTGCACAAATGTTTTTCAGATCTTCCTAACAATATATCCGTACTTCATTGTTGTCCCTTTTTTACTTTAAGGCAGAAATCAACCCTTCTATTTGAGTACGGGGGGACTCAATTTTCATAAAAAAATAATTTTTTCCGAAAATTTCTCGCATAGATTTATAGACCGCAAGAAACAGTATAACTTTTGTTTCAATCATTTTTTGATATCTTTTGTCGTTTACGATTTATAAACACTTACATAGAAGGGCTGATTCCGAAGAAATTATTTTTTTATGAAAATTGAGTCCATCCCCACTTTTTGGGGAAAATTTCTTGCACGGATTTACAGACCGTAAGAAACAGTATAACTTTTGTTTCAATCATTTTTTCATATCTTCTGTCGTTTACGATTTATAAATACCTATATAGAAGGGTGAAATCGAATAAAAGGGTTGATTTCTCCCTTAAAGTAAAAAACGGGCAACAATGAAGTACGGATATATTGTTAGGAAGGTCTAAAGTACATTTGTGCAAAATTTTGTCAAAATCGGCGTGTATCAGTTCCCGATGTTCCCCTCTAAGAAAATCCGACGTTTCATATGCACCAACCTAATAGCATTCTTTAAAAATCTTGTCCTAATTCCTTAAGAGTAATTTCTAGTTAGTAATTCCTTAAAAAGATTTAAAAATCTTTTAGGAAATAAGTAAATCAATGTAGATTCTGCGGTGGGTAAAACGTTAATTATCTGAACTATTCATGACGTGCGCTATTTGAATAATCGAATAACTCTGTTTTCGCATGAAAAAAGATTGTTTACTATTTAATGCAAAGAATTTTATTTTGTTCAATCTATTTGTTATTAAGTCGTATAAGTGGCTCACGAACCTTCGCGAGTTTCTTCAGCGATCGATGAAGACGCGTAACTTGCATCAACGCAAATGTTTGCAAGCGTTCGCTAACGTTTGTGAGTGTTTCCGAGTGATGTCGATACTTCGAACAAAATTCTGCTACGCATTCAGTGGAGGACAAAGGACTGTCGACATCAAGAACTTGCATTCTCCACATATCGACGACAAATGTTCGCGAATATGTTCTTATTTATTACTATTTTCTGGTAGAGGTTGTACAACTATTCGTCACAAGTACTCGCTATGATCCTCAGAAGCAAATATGTATTAAGGGTACCGGAAAGTAATGTCGTTTTTGCGCATCTCGATGTTCGATTGCCATCTATCAGCTCATCGTGTACTTCAAAGTTGTGCCAAAGACATTTTAAGATCAGAGTGACTTGTTTACTCGTAAATAATTAAATCTTAAATTTTTTCTGCAATTTAGGATAAAATGGCCAGCCAAATACCAGAAGAGGTACACATCCGGCATTGTATGCTTTTTGAGTTTCGCAAGGGTAGTAACGCAACAGTTGCTACTAAAAACATTTGCGATGTTTATCCAAGTGCGTTAGACGTTCGTAAAATTGAAGTTAATTGAAAAGTGTCCGGCGATTGTCAACAGAAAAGGCGTTATTCTGCAACACGATAATGCAAGACCGCACTGCGCAAAACGAACCCTGGAAAAAAATTAATGAATTAGGGTGGAAGGTATTGCTTCACCCACCATACTCAGCCGATATTGCACCATGGGATTTCCATTTATTCCGATCGCGACAACATTTTCTAAGCGGCAAAAAATTTGCAAATTTGGAACGATGTCAAAAATGCGTTCTCCAGATATTTTGCTCAAATACCAATTGATTTTTGTCGATCCGGCATTGAAAATTTGCACACTAGATGGCAAAAGGTTGTCGATAACGAGGGTAATTACATCATTGGTTAAAAATAAAAACTTGTTAAAAAATTGTCTGTTTGAATTTAATGTAAAAAAACGACATCACTTTCCGGTCCCCCTAATATTACAATGCAAATATTCCATGAAGTATTGTAGGAATGTTAGGTTGTAAAATACTCTAGTTGAATTCTCGATGTGAAATATAAAAATTTGTCTTCAATACAAAAATAACACTCTTACAGGAACTATACTCTCTAATTCTGTATTTTTAACGCTAAAGTCTCGAACTCTCTCGATTCTCTTTTAAACTAACTCTCAGGCTCTCAATATTCCACTCTCAATACTCAACTGTCCCGTACTCGCATTTTCCTCGACTATTTATTCAAACATCCTCTCTCTTCTCATTCCTCAATCTCTTTCACTTTATCTAGACATTCTCCGAAAATCTTTAGTCACACCGTGATCTCGATCACTCGGTCCAAACACTCTTCTTTCGCACCTCTGCCACACTGTCCCCAAACACTCTTCGTTCTCACATCTATGGTACTATTCCGAACTGCTTTAATCCGTCTGCTTTAATCGTCGGTAGTTTTAGTGTTCAAAACAGTTTAATTTCTACTTGATTTATGATACGTTCACAAACTTGGTTCTTTCAAACCGGTTATCCAAAAAAGCACTTAGTCAGGCCAATTTATCTTCCAATTACTTCGGACAATCCACGTTCTACTGTATATTATAACTTCTAAAGCATTTGTATGTATTTTATGTGTCTAATGGTCAAAAGGAAGAAGAAAAGAAAAAGAAAAATATTAAATTTATATAACAGATTAAATAGATATAAATTTTCATGTATGATTAATCTTTTAGCTACTAAACACCGCTAAATGCCATTTTTTTAACAATACATCGCTACAGTGCCTCATTTATTTCTCAATCGTTAAAACCTGTATGAACCATCGCTGTGCAACAAAAATATGTGTTCATACAACGTTCTTATATTATTTAAAATTCTTTATATGAAAATTAATAAAAAAGAAACTACAATTTATTTATTCTAACATAATTATGTAGTACAGAATATCTCTCTATTCAGGTTTCTTTTTTTCTTTGGCACAATTCGCAAAAAATCTCGCCGTAGCTAAGAGCTTAACCTTCGTAATACTAGGATTAAAATTCGACGTTAAGTACCAAGTGATGTACATATGTACCGTAGGGAGCTAAAAAGATTGCATTTGGAAAGAATTCCAGAATTCCACGCTTACTTTTGATTCTAGCGTGTTATTAGCTTATATTGACGCGTACTATCCAATCGCGTGATGATAGACGTGCCAAAGGAAGGTCTTTCTTGCCTCCGTGCCGTCGCAAGTGAAATCCTTTCAGTTCCCTGCAATACCTATCCGAACCGGACCGTGGAAGTCTAAAATCCTTGGAATCTTCTAATTTGAAATATTGCTTGGGCTGCACTTCGGTTGCTTTTGGAAGTATCGACAGTGTCTTGATAACACGATCAGGCCTTGCTCTAGCTACAGGCGCCGGTCTCGCGTACTCCATTAGCACGAGGTTAATTGTGTTAGCGCGTACCGCATCCGTTGCTTCCCGTTTCGCATTAACGTATGTATGGGTATACAAGCGTGAGTATAACCGATACGTCCGTACAACGACTCATTGATCATTAACCGTATTTAATAATCGCAGTTTTTATTTCGTACCGATAAGAGTGATGAATTTTTTCTCCGTTTCCATATTTAGCACTGTGGTTGAAATAAATACGTTGGATCAGTTTTGATCCAGCATTTGCCGTATAAAGCTTGTTGACCGTAAAAAAAAGGAACTGTTACTTAAATCCAGCACGAAAACATTTTTGTAATAAATTATTATAGTTTTGTTCATTTAGTGGCGGGTGAAAGATGGAAGGAAAAGGATGTACATATGCTAGTGGAATCGTCACTAAGGCATCCTAGCGGGCCCGTGGCTTAGACGCGGGGGTGTTGAAGTTAGGAGAGGGATCGGTATAAGTACTAATCGTACTGTTTCCGAGGACTTGCGGGAAAGTCGGTCTTGTAGGTCCCTTTGGTGGTGGAGCGTAGGAGGGCCGCCACATTCATTACTGTGACTCTATACGGAGGGATTATTTTCGGTTTGTCGTTATATTGTCGTTATTTTATTCTATCTTATTAAATTATATCGTTAGCTAGATCTTTAATCTATCGATAATTAGAAAAGGAACGGTTGAAGGGAAAAAGATGGCGGATACGATAATATTTGAAATCTGTAACGAAAGTGAATGAAGATTTGTATCCCTTGGATTTTATATTTTTTTTAAATACTTATTACTTTGAATTCTTCGGTTGAAATAGATACACTTTAATCGTCGGTAGTTCTAGTGTTAATCCGCTTCTGCACATATTTAGCACTATGGTTGAAATAAATACATTGGGTCAGTTCTCACCCAGCATTTGCCGTATAAAGCTTGTTGACCGTACAAAAAGGAACTGTTACTTAAATCCACCACGAAAACATTTTTGTAATAAATTATTATAGTTTTGTGCATTACTGTGACTCTATGCGGAGGGATTATTTTCGGTTTGTCGTAATATGTTCTTTACTTTATTCTATCTTATTCTATCTTATTAAACTATTGGGTTGTTCGGAAAGTAATTTCGTTTTTTCCCGATAGAGGATTTAATTGTATTCTTTTGCATCCGATTTCACACTTGAGCCGCATAATCGTTATATGTTTTGAGAGCTGATATAGCAAGGTCTGTGCGTGAAAAAGTCCATTTGATTCTAGGCAGTGGTTTTTGGTTGGTGCCCTTTTAAATATGGAGAGCAATAAGCAGCATTTCCGTCATATTTTACTTTTTTACTACAGAAAAGGTAAAAATGGTGTTCAAGACAGAAAGAAATTAACCGATGTGTACGGGGAAGATGCGTTGACGGTACGCCAGTGCCAGAACTGGTTTGCAAAATTCGATCCGGAAATTTCGATGTCGAAGATGCACCGCGTTCTGGAAGCCCGGTTGAAGCTGATAAAGACAAGATAAAGATGGCGAAAGATGGCGAAAGATGCTGGACCAGAATGGCCAATATATAATTTAATAAAATATTTCTTCATTATACGAATATTGTCTTTCATTTTCACAAAAAAAAAAAAAAAATTACTTTCCGAACAACCCAATATTTCATTAGCCAGATCTTTAATCTATCGATAATTAGAAAAGGAACGGTTGAAGGGAAAAAGATGGCGGATACGATAATATTTGAAATCTCTAACATAACCTCTTGAAAGTGTGCACGATTTATGGTATCCCATTGAGTTATTGACCTGGAAAGTCTCAAGCTCGACCGAGATTCTAAAAGAATAACAATCTGCTAGGAATTTTAGCTCCATGGGTGTTCTGGTGCGTGGCAACATTGAGAATGAGAGATGGTTAGGTTATTTGCAGAAAACATACCACCCCCGCTCAAAAGTCTTAGGACGCGCGATATTTTTAATGAAACTTTAGTATTTGATGTGGATTATAAATTTTGAACTATATTTACTTTTTGGTTGGGCTATTAATACATTGGCACCGTATATTTCTTTATCTTGTAAAGTATCGAGTGAAATAATATTTCTTCATGTATTTCAACAGTTACTAATTTTTTTTCTTTTTTCTTTTAAGTTGAACAGAATATAATAGTTACAGAAGAAAGATTTTTAAATTAACACGTTAACACTTGAACTACCAAAGCGGTCAAAATGACCCATTCATAATTTTTTATATTTTTATATTTTTATAGAAATTTTATAAATTGACCGTGGCATCTCAGAAGCAATTTTCCGCGATTTTCTGTTAAAAATGTAGACAAAGCTTTGTTTACCTTGCATTGCGTATTTTTTTATATACCTTTTACGATTTTTTCGGTAGGAATAAGTACGCTTTAATCGCCGCTAGTTTTAATGTTAAGCGCTACACTGGTCTCTGCGGACCGACGCTGAAATTTTTGTTTAGGCGTCGTTGGTTTCCGAAGACTGACACTATCAATTTCCAAAAGTAATACCTTATAATTCATTAACGAGTTCTATTAACTCTTTTAGTGCCGGACGACGATATATCGTTGTTCGCTACAATTGCCAGAAGTGCCAACGACGATATATCGTTGCGCGTGTAATAGCGCCTTGTTCTTTGCATTTCGAGAAAACTTTATCTGAAAATAAATTTATAAATGATCTATAAATAAGATGATTATCTATAAATAGATTGTCTATAATATTATCTATAATATAACATTTATCTATAAATAAATGATCTGTAAACGATCTAATTTCGTTGCAAAAGAATTTAGAAACCGGTTTGGGCGTGACTTTTTACCATCGAGTTATCTTTTATTTTTCTGTGTGAAATATCATAAATTTTTTTACAAAATAAATTGGAAATGCAAATTATATATTCCGTACTAAGTTGTTTATATAAAGTTATGACGAAACGATGCGTTTTCCTATGTGTAGTAATCAATCGTAATTTTTTCTCCAATAAGCAGACAGAATTCGGGCTATGGAGGGTTAACTTGGAATTTATAATATACAACATTGAATTACAAAGGAAGTATATCAAACAATGCAATCAAGAGAGATAACTCATAACTAATTTTGCATGCGTTTACTGCCGATTCTCTATAGCTTAATTTCAATTTATATGTTAAGTTAATAAATTATCATTGTCTGCGACGATGGAATTAGAATCTGAATCGCACGTCGGACAATCCTGTTGGATATACTTCTAAATATAGATGTACGTGTACATAGCAAGATCTAAATCACCTATGTTCGACTAAAATTGTTTGTTGAATTACTAGTCTATTGTGGACCGCACATCGAATCGGTCGGATCAGTTTCGTTCTTTTCGTACAATTTAAGATTAAGTTCATACTTATTTGCTTGAATAATTTAATAATAAGATTGTTGCTTAATTTTGTAAATAACAAAATTCAAAATATATGAGTAGCTGTACGTTTCAGAAGGGCCGCAGGAAAAATACAATTGGACCGTGAAAAAATTTACTTAGGCCGCAGAAAAGAAATTTAATTGTGCTGCAAAAAATAGAATACATTTCAGCTGCAGAAAAAAAGTTCAATTGGACTCTGAAAAAAATTTAATTGCGCTGCAAAAAAAAAATACATTTCGGCTACAGAAAAAAAGTTCAATTGGGCCGCAAACAAAAAATACAATTGGGTAGCAAAAAAAATTCAGTTGGGCCGCAGAAAAAAAATACAATTGGGTCGCAAAAAAAAAAAAAATTCAGTTGTGCCGCAGGAAAAAAATACAATTGGGCCGCAAAAAAAAAATACAATTGGACTGCAGAGAAATATATAATTCGATTGTAAAAAAAAATTCAATATTGGGTTGCAAGAAAAAATACAATTCAGTCGCAGAAAAATATTCAATTGGGCCGCAGAAAAAATTTAATTTCCACACGTGGTCCACAAACCGCGTGTTGGACATGGCTGATCTAAATTATAGTATTATAAAAAAATATCTTAAAATTAACCGGCTAACTAAATTGGTTATTTTGTCTGCAGAAATTAATTTCTTAACACCGTATCTTACGATACGAACAAGTATCATATTGAATCTTAACGCTAAAACTACCGAAGCAGTAAAATGACCGGTTTGTAATTTTTTGTAGAAACTCTGTAAAATTTTAACGCTACATTTTTTAGTATCTTCCATGATTTTCTATGAAATATATGATTCAAAATTTGTTGATACGGTTAAATTAAATTTAAAAATAATAATGATAAAGGCAATCAAATATAATCATTTTTATTAGCAGCGAGGCAATAGTAAATTCTGCGTTATTAATATTTGCATAGGATTTAAAATGTTGTAAATGCGAAACAAAAAAAAAAAATGGAGAATGCAATAGTTTTAGGGTCACAGAACGAGGTTCGTGAAAGTAGTAGAATTGTATGAAATACGAAACAATAAAACTATGCACCAGACGAACAGAGAAAACACTACCACCGCGTTACATCTTTGCTATTTGCATAAGGAAACGCTTTGTGCGGAATGCAACTCATTCGCCGAGATTACAAACGTCTGATACTTCTTCTATTGCCCCTATTCTCAGTTTGCTCTTGTTTCTATTTGCGAGATTTTCATAAACCCGTAAATCTTCGTGCTTATTGGCCGGAATTATGTAAAACAGTAATTTATACGATATATAATATATATATTTTTTTTTATCGTATAAAATGTTTATTTTTTTGTTTAATACTGTTTATTGTTTACTGTAAAAAGTTAATCGTAATTCTATTTCATTTCAATTGTATTCTGTTATACATAGTATAGGCTTTTCAAATTAAATTTATCCTTTTGTAAATAAAATTCACCCTTTTGCTAATGAAATTCACCACTTTTCAAATGAAATTCATCCTTTTGCAAATGAAATTCATCCTTTTGCAAATAAAATTCACCGTTTTGCAAATCAAATTCACCCTTTTGCAAATCAAATTCATCCTTTTATAAATGAAATTCACCGTTTTGTAAATAAAATTCACCCTTTTGCAAATGAAATTCATCCTTTTGCAAATAAAATTCTGCTTTTTTCAAATAAAATTCACCCTTCTGAAAATAAAATTCACCCTTTTTCAAATTAAATTCATCCTTTTGCAAATAAAATTCAACCTTTGCAAATCAAATTCACCGTATATTATATTTTAAAAAAAGAAACATCAAATAATATTAATTATATAATACGAAATAAAAAATTTTATCATAATTCATACAATTACATAATTGCATACGGAGATGAAAATGTGAATGAAAACTATGTGCAGATAATTCAATAATAATAATAATTCAAGAAGATTAAATTACTATAAACAATTCTTCTTGAATTATTATTATTCAATTATCTGCACACAGTTTTCATATTTGTATTTATAAATTATTATTAATATTAAATTATTATTAACAACATAATAACTTGTGTTCTTTTATTAAGACTCTAAAGATACAGAGTTAAATCTTTTTACTTTTATAGTATATTAACCCCTTACCTCACTCGCCACTTAGATCAATGCACCGACTCGAATCGCGTGTAATATAATTATCTTATTTCAACTTTTCGTGTATCTTTACATTATACAAGACCTAACATTGAATCTCAAGCTTGGTAATTTTGCTTCCTGCGATATTTTAGAAAGCACTCGTTAAAATCCACTCTCTCTCTGTTCCTCGGGACAAATATCGTTAAAACGTGTCTTTCGAGCGCAAAGGGTTAAAACGATGACTTACGATCAATTTTATCGATTGTCAAAATCAACGGTGCTTCGGATAACAGTTGTTCAATTTTCGGTTGTTAGACATTTCACACGGTGGTGTCAAGGCGTATGACGGCGTAAAAGGATAGGTCGCCTCCCAACCATTTTCAGCGTTGTCAATAACGTCGTCCGTTTGGACAAGTTAAAAGCCGTCTAATGCGAGTTAAAATTTTTGAGTGCGTCATATGACACGGCTCTATCAATAAGTANTTCGTTAAAATCCACTCTCTCTCTGTTCCTCGGGACAAATATCGCTAAAACGTGTCTTTCGAGCGCAAAGGGTTAAAACGATGACTTACGATCAATTTTATCGATTGTCAAAATCAACGGTGCTTCGGATAACAGTTGTTCAATTTTCGGTTGTTAGACATTTCACACGGTGGTGTCAAGGCGTATGACGGCGTAAAAGGATAGGTCGCCTCCCAACCATTTTCAGCGTTGTCAATAACGTCGTCCGTTTGGACAAGTTAAAAGCCGTCTAATGCGAGTTAAAATTTTTGAGTGCGTCATATGACACGGCTCTATCAATAAGTACTTCGAAAATAATAAAAAAAAATATCCGAATAATTAAACGTGTTTAGAGTAAATTTTACAGTAAACTTTTGAGTCAGTTTTAAGTTATTGTTTATATACGAAACGTATACATGGTATATACATATGTTATTTTTGATAGTTTTAAAGTATATATAATATTGTATTAAAAAAATAATTGATTAGAATTAAAATTAATTATAATTCGTATAATTCTTACTTAAAAGATAACTGATGTATCTATATTTTATAAAATTAATTTTGTTTGGTTATCACTGCACTATTAAATTTAAATTACTGCATTACTGTAGTGACGATCCATCTACGATAATTATTAGTTTAAACATTGTCAAATCGAAGTGACAAACTGTAATCAATCGTAATTTTTTCTCCACTAAGCAGTCAGAATTCGGGCTATAGTATCTATATTTGAAAAAATTAATTTTGTTTTGTTATCGCTGCACTATTAAATTTAATTACTGCATTACTGTAGTGACGATACATTTACAGTGATTATTAGTTTAAACATTTTCAAATCGAAGTGAAAAACTAATCAATCCTAATTTTTTCTCCACTAAGCAGTCAGAATTCGGACTACAGAGGGTTAAATTTTAAATAAATATATATAAATTGAAAATTAATATTTTAATTGAAATATAAATAGTTTCATTTTCTTAATTTTTATCATTCTTGAAAGATTTCATTTCAAAACGATTCTCATTATTTAAATTAAATTATATATTATAAATCTTCAATCGTTCCAATTTAAATTATAAATTACAGCAGATTGTATTTTTAAATAATTACTTGGTTTGAAATGTTAATTTAAATTTGGTATTGGTCATATTTTTGACAATTTATTATTTTTTTAAACAATTTTTTATGTATAGCTTCATATATAGTTAACAACACTGTTTTACTGCAAAAAATATTAATAAAAATAGTTTCGTAATTGAATTAAGTATTATAAATGTATATATTATATAAAGTATTAAAATTATATAATATTTTAGAATCATATAAGAATTATATAAAGTATGCTTTTATAATTCTAGAATTATAAAAGCATAAAATAATTTATCGGTGCTTAATAGTATTTTTAAATAGGGTAGAATGTAAAATATATCTTTATCATGTTTTATCAATGTTTTGTACAACTATCCATTTAAAAAAAAATTGCAGCAAGTTTCACCAGTTGCACAAAATGTTTGCAAAAATTGCACAAGTGGCACCGAAATTGAAACAAGTTTCTGGAATAGAAAATATCCGATTTAAATTTAATATTTTCTATACCATATGTATACGTGTGTTAATAATTTCGATTCGAAGCGTATAAAATAATTTTCTCAATGGAATCGAAACACCTTCATCCATAACGAAACGTATTTTTAAAGCACATAAACTGTCCTGAAAGTGGAAATAAAAATATATTACCCAACTAAAAATAGAAGTTTCGCCGCATCAGAAATAGATATTTCCTCTCAATATTTAAGAACAAGCTTATAAATTATTCACATATTGGCAGCCAACTCAGAGAGGTGTATTTATATCTCATGAATCATGGAAACTATTTCTCTTCTTAAACAACCACCATATTAACTTTGAATCATTATCAAATACTATCACATTTTTTTTAATTTATCTTACCATCAATAATTTCGAAAACTCAATAAAAAAAAAGAAAAAAAAATAGACAGAAACAGAAAGAAAGAAAAAAAGGTGCAATTGTATTTTGCAGTATATCAATGCACTTGTAAAAAAAAATAATTCACAATCAGTGGAATTGAAGAGCCTGTGTCAAGCAGTGGAAAATTTGTCCCTACGATTTTTCTCTAATTTTATTTGAAACAAATCCTGTACGCGATAAATTTTGAAAAAAAAAAAAAAAAAAAAAAAAANATTTTATTTGAAACAAAGCCTGTACGCGATAAATTTTGAGAAAAAAATTAAGAAAAAGAAAGAGAGAGAAAGAAAAAAGGTGCAATTGTATTTTACAGTATATCAATGCACTTGTAAAAAAAAATAATTCACAATGAGTGGAATTGCAGAGCTTGTGTCAAGCAGTGTAAAATTTTTCTCTACAATTTTTCTCTAATTTTATTTGAAACAAAGCCTGTACGCGATAAATTTTGAAAAAAAAATAGACAGAAAGAGAGAGAAAGAAAAAAAGGTGCAATTGTATTTTGCAGTATATCAATGCACTTATAAAAAAAATAATTCACAATCAGTGGAATTGAAGAGCCTGTGTCGAGCAGTGCAAAATTTTTCTGTAATTTTATTTGAAACAAATCCTGTACGCGATAAATTTTGAAAAAAGAAAAAAAAATAGACAGAAAGAGAAAGAAAGAAAGGTGTAATTGTATTTTACAGTATATCAATGCACTTGTAAAAAAAAAAAATTCACAATGAGTGGAATTGCAGAGCTTGTGTCGAGCAGTGCAAAATTTTTCTCTACGATTTTTCTGTAATTTTATTTGAAACAAACCCTGTACGCGATAAATTTTGAAAAAAAAAAAAAAA
>SMSQ01017177.1:12097-29076 GCA_019453375.1 Ctenoplectra terminalis
AAAAAAAAAAATATTCTCTTCTAAAGGATGTACAATTTTGAACGTAAGCTACTGCATGCTTCAACGATGCAAATGGATAAGCACAGTTTTGAAAAGGAAAGAGATATATGAAAAAACACCTGTACAATTTCTTTCCACAGCTTCTTGAGGACCTATTGCAGAAGTATGTCTGTGAATGGTATTCAAACTTCTCGACAAACGAAGCGTTTGTCCAGCAACTTCGTTTGGCCACAGCTACGGCGACGAAGAACATCGCAGTCCGATTGCTTCGCACAGACGTCTCAAACGTTATATTTTATCGCTTAATACCGTTGCTTTTGCAACATGCTCAAGATTGGAAAACGCTGCGTACGAGGATGAAAGATCCCACCGACACTTCTCGCTTTGGGAACGAAGTGATCGACTACCTTGGGCGAGAGATTCATCCAGCAAGTTACTCGCGCAAGGCTGAGCTGAATTATCTTAGAGGAGCGATCACTGCGATTATACCGCACTTACTGCCTGCTATACACGTGTCTACTAATAATAAGGTAAATTGATAATTATTTAGATAAACCAGTTAGCTGTGATTGGAAAAAGTAGTTACCATTTGCTATTTAAATTACAATTTCAGTGAAAACTAGAGAATGTATTCGTATAATAAATTTCATGGAAACAGCAATGTTTTAATTTTGCTTGCAAGAATTGAACGTTGTGGTAAAATTAAATAATCTGGATACGCCTGCTTAAAAATAAATCCTAAGGCAACGGGTTAATTATATCTTAGGTTCACTTATTAGTAATTATACAATAAGCTTTCTACATTTTTACAAATTTCAAAAATGTTTACTGGGTCGTTAGTAACTAAGAAGAAAGAAACACATTTTTACAAATTTCAAAAATGTTTACTGGGTCGTTAGTAACTAAGAAGAAAGAAACACATTTTTACAAATTTCAAAAATGTTTACTGGGTAACTAAATTATAACATTCTAAACTAAGGGTAAATATCGTCAGTAACTAAGAAGAAAGAAACACATTTTTACAAATTTCAAAAATGTTTACTGGGTAACTAAATTATAATATTATAAACTAAGTGTAAATATCGTTAGTAACTAAGAAGAAAGAAACACATTTTTACAAATTTCAAAAATGTTTATTAGGTCGTTAGTAACTAAGTTATAATATTATAAACTAAGGGTAAATATCGTTAGTAACTAAGAAGAAAAAAACTAAGCCAAAAACGTAACTTCATTATTCTTGATTTTCGTCTTATTTAAGGTTTTGGACACCTGTTACCGAACGCTTTGTATAAGTTAGATGACTCAAAACATTATATACATATAATATATTATATTATTGTCTTAATACATTGCTGGCCGATGACGCATTAGTACGCCTTTTAAATTAAAAATTTAGTAATCGTTGAAGCAATAATATCACTGTTACACTACTTTTATTATTTTTTTTTTTTAAAGATCAAAATAACGGCAAGAAACTAAAAAAATAACTGTGCAAAGTCATACGCGGCATTCAGTGTGTTAACATTATATTTTATTTGCAGGTAATACTTAGAGAAATTTTGGCTAACTGGATTTTGCTGTCAGCAGTAGATGCGATTGCTGATCCGGACAATATAAACGCATTGGTGGTCTTATCAACGCATCGCGATGGTTTAGTTTCTAATCACGTGGACCCTATTAATGTGCCAATGTTGCAATGTTGGGTGACCATTCCATCGGTGCCAAAAATCACTCAGAACCATCTCAAGCCATCGTTGGATGAAGTTCTGAACGATTCCAGATTGTTGTACATGTTTATGCAACACATTAAAGAGACTGGGCCTATGAATCTGTTTCAATTCTGTTTAGACATTGGTAAACATTTTTATGCATTTGAATGTTAATTATAGTTGGAACAGCCAGAGTTGATATGCGAATTTATTAGATCTCTACTTTGTGTGACCAAGCAATGAGAAAAGGAAGTTTTCTTCCCCTTTTGTACATTAATCTCTTAACTACTGGCGCAGACTATATTCAGAGGTGCTTTATACTACGTAATTATATTATAACAAACATACGAATGAATAAATAGTTTTCTTCATAAATTTTGATATAAAGAGTCTGAAAAACTATAATATCATGTGAACCCATATTCTCATTGCATAACAATGTATACAACTTTCAACAACTAAGAAATAAGTGAGCCACTATAGTGGCGTACCATTCAGAGAGATAGCATCTGCAAAAGTTACTATAGTGGCGTACAGTAGCTAAAAGGTTAACCTGTTGCCTTACGATTATTTCAATATCCATACGTGTTAGCATTAACTATTTCCTGCTTTAACTCTGTGTCAGATGTACAGCGTTGAAATATTATACGTATTTTGTATTTATTACCTTTCAATCTTGTAAATTTAAATTACAGTTAAAGTTAAAATCTAACTTTGTCGTAAATATAGTGCGTCTTTGTTATATTTGAAGCATAATCAGCACCACAAGTGTTGATCCGTAATAAATAATTGTTTGCTGGCTCGAACTAAGCAAAGCGAGAAACCATAAATGTTTATAATCAAATTGAACAGTGACATCGTTTAATGGAAAAAGGATCAAATATGAATACTGTGTTGATCCGTAATAAGTCTAATAAGTCTAATATTTCATCGACATCTATATCATATCAAAATTTCATAAAAATCTATATGTGTCAATTCCGTAACATTCCTTGTGAGATGGAAGTTGCCATCAACAGACGATGACCTGTTTTCTACCACTTGCGTATCAACTTTGGCTGTTCAGACTGTAGCGTAGGTTGAATCAATAAAAATGGTCATCTGAAGTATTTCCTTATTTATTGATTCTATGGCAGAAATGTTTTGTATAAAATATATAGTAGCTGACTGGATACATTGTGATCTTTTTGTTTTAAATTTTTTGAGATGTCAGGGTGACCATTATTTCTTTTTTTGAATAGCCTTTCATACTTTTGTATCTAATTATATTAAATTCATTACACAGTAATGCTACGGTCATGGATAAATTAATGTTTGTTAAATCCAAACATGTTTCTTTTCAGACGATCTCAGTAAGCGTATGTTAAATCCAGAAATGAGTTCGAACGCAGAAAGTAGTTTATACACGGATATTCAAAACATGTATGCAACATATCTAGATCCAGAAGGATCAGAATATCTACAGTTGCCTAAAGATATAACGATGGGTATACAACAGAGTAGGTATACACTGCATTGTTGGTATACAGGTACCATTCATGAACCCATGTGCCACGATGGGACTATTTGAGTCCCACCCTATAACAACAAATTCAATTAAATTATTATTATTTTTTTATTTTTTTACATTATGTGATTCCTTTATCAGTAAAAATATACCAATTTTATTTCATTTAAAACGCAATAAAATTTCTGTGCAACGTGGGTCTATTTTATTATCTGAAATCCTGTGCTGCAAAGAGTTAAACTAAAGTTATATCGGATAAACTAATTAATTGTTATTCGTGTAGAACAAATAAACTGAGTTTATTATTGTTATGAAAATCAACGTGTGATCTTTCATCGCAAATGATTAATAAGCTCAGAGAAAACAGCTTGGAACACTTTGATTCGGACACCTTGTATATCATTCACAATATTATACTGTATTTTGGAAACATATGTGCTATAAATTGGTACATTTTTAGTTCTCGAAAGAGGTCCAAAGAATATCCAAGAGATGAGGACGTCACGACCATTTTATCAAGCACATCAAGAAGCCCATGCTTTGTTAGAATCTACTTGTCTACCATCTTTTCATCACAGTTATCAAGTAAGGATACTGAAAATTAATTGTTCTTTCTTTTATATCTTCATTATATTTTTTTAATAATTTGACGTTACAGCTATATGATTTGTTATGCGGTCAACCAGTTCCAAATCGTGTTAAACAGTCACCACGTGCGAGGTAATTGTCTCTTATTCTTCTTACGTTAAAGCAAAATATAAACTAATTTCACAGCGTGAGAAATATTTTTATAGCAAAATTTTGTAAAAATGGAACTCAGATATATTCCAGTCATAATACCAGTGCTTTCTAATACATCAATTATTTTACTATTCTACTGTTTTTATTTTACTATGCTGCTTACTTTAATATTTCATAAATTCTCTTGAAAATGTACAAAAGTATGCAAACTGTTGAATCGATACTACAAAGTAATAGATAATTTTACAAATTTCATTTGCAATTTATAAAATTTCATCGGTTAAAGCTATTTTTCACCTTCCTTAGNTGATTCGGACACCTTGTATATCATTCACAATATTATACTGTATTTTGGAAACATATGTGCTATAAATTGGTACATTTTTAGTTCTCGAAAGAGGTCCAAAGAATATCCAAGAGATGAGGACGTCACGACCATTTTATCAAGCACATCAAGAAGCCCATGCTTTGTTAGAATCTACTTGTCTACCATCTTTTCATCACAGTTATCAAGTAAGGATACTGAAAATTAATTGTTCTTTCTTTTATATCTTCATTATATTTTTTTAATAATTTGACGTTACAGCTATATGATTTGTTATGCGGTCAACCAGTTCCAAATCGTGTTAAACAGTCACCACGTGCGAGGTAATTGTCTCTTATTCTTCTTACGTTAAAGCAAAATATAAACTAATTTCACAGCGTGAGAAATATTTTTATAGCAAAATTTTGTAAAAATGGAACTCAGATATATTCCAGTCATAATACCAGTGCTTTCTAATACATCAATTATTTTACTATTCTACTGTTTTTATTTTACTATGCTGCTTACTTTAATATTTCATAAATTCTCTTGAAAATGTACAAAAGTATGCAAACTGTTGAATCGATACTACAAAGTAATAGATAATTTTACAAATTTCATTTGCAATTTATAAAATTTCATCGGTTAAAGCTATTTTTCACCTTCCTTAGCATTTTAAATAGTATTTTAAATAAGTGTAACGAATATCTAAACTGGCCATAAATACAAAAAACTCAGTCATAAATAATCATTTGAAATATTCACAATGATAACAATAAGTGAAACAATTCTACACAAAATGGAGTTTCCGCCTTATTTTGTCATAATTACACACAATTTACAAACTACGAATCAACAGAGGAAAATTGTGTTTTTATTTCAAATTTCCTTATATTTCTGCAGAAATTGACTAAAAGCGTAACAAAATTATGTACAATACTTAGCAGCTTTGTGTCCACGCAGTACAAAAAAGGCCATTAAATTATTACAAATATGTTCACGCATATTGATTTATGTAAATTTAATTTCATAATCTATTCTAATTGTGAGATATCTCACCACTAACTATAATTCTTATTTAAAGCATTGCTAGCGGATCTGCAGCTGCGTCTTCAAAAATTGGGAACCATTTCCCAAAGATTGATAGCGTTCTAAAGACAACCACCATCGATGGGATGCCTTATCAAGACATATATCAGGGCGAAGAAATATATTATCCTTCTCGCTCGTACAACGAGATCAAGTACACTGATGATAGTTTTCACAGGGATCTAACCACATGGAGGGTCAGTATTCCACACATTGAAACTGGAGACAACCAAACTCTGTACGTGATAGCTGTTCACAACATCGCTGAAGGAAAATCCTGGACTGTGTTACGTCGCGATCAAGATTTTTACGTTTTACGAACACGACTGGCGGAGTTCCATGGCGACAAAGAACTGAGCGACTCGCCTTTGCCCTCAAGAAAGAATCCTCACTCATCTTGTACCATTAACAGGCAACGATATGAAGATTTTTTGGAGAAATTATTATCCAAACCGGTCCTCAGGAGCAGCGAATCGTTGTATAATTTCTTGACCGTGCCAAATTTGAAGCCTTATTTTGCAAGCTATAATACACCTGATATTGGAATATTGTATCAAAATGTGGCTTACAAACTGCGGAAAGAGAAAGGTCAAAATCTGGATAAGTTCATGGCTGTCTTTTTGGCCTCTACTAATATCAAGAGTGATTACCTGGACATTGGCGTCGAACTGTCTGGAGAATCGACTGTGAGCGAAACTGAAAACAAAGGACGCCATGATCTCTTGTTTGGAATATTTGGCGACAATCTTCGCTTGGATCCTGACTTCAGGACTTTGCCTTCTTCTTCGTTGGAAAGGTCTCACGTTAAGGGTGCCTCTTTCTGTGCTGTGGATGCCGGTAGGTTTATGTGATTTTTTTTCTCATTTTAACACTGCACTCCGTACGATTCTTTGTCACTGAAGAAAAGAAGTTTTATTTTGAACGGAGAAAGTTAGTATTGCTTGCGAAAGTACTTGTTTTTATTCATTTCACAAATATCCTTTTTCCTCTGGTAAAGGAAACATAAATTTTTAATTTTGTATATCATCATGGTGCGATATCTTTGGAAATTGAGCGTAATGTCTCCATAGCGGAGCCAAAGGAGTGCTAAGGGTTAATAATGTTGCGACACTGTGGATAGACCTTCAGTTGGATGTGAATTTAGCGGTTGTGTAGGAATGGTGATGTACACGAGTCTTCATAGTCGAGCAGTATCTAGTGGGTTGCCGGAATTGATGTCATGGGAAAATTTGTTGACAAATCCAGTAACGTGGTTCTTCGTTTCTTTTAAATACTTAAGCGTCAGAGTTGTATATAACAAAATTATAGTTATAGTTTTTACGTTGAGAGCTTTAACAAATGACGAGTGCCTTGGGTCGGAAAGTCATGGGATGTCCTAGGTGTAACAATAATATTATAAGGTGATTTCACGTCACATTTGTTTGGTAACAAAGCCTGAGTACAGTCCACGGTTGTTTGCCTTTATGTCTTCATCTTATAAAAAATTACATTAATATCACATTTTTATTGTAGTAATTAACTTACTGATTATTTCCAAAATTAATATTACACTGATATTGATAAAATAATTTCTTGATACGTTATACACAATATATGTGGCTCGTTGCTCACACTTTTACATTTGAGTTGTCTGATATTATTATATGGTTTCAAATAAAAATTATTTACAATGAGTTACGTACACTTAATAGTATTAGTAATATTTATAATTACAATAATATTCTAATAGAATCTTAATATAATTATTAACACGTTGAATGTTATGGGGGTCACCAGTGACCAGCATGCTAAGATTAGTAGAAATACATAATTTGAATAAATTGTTACTACAATGGTGTGAAGAAATTAATGCAATATAAACACAATTATACACTGTATTTTATCTGTGGTAAATAATATTTCAACATTATATGTATCGCATAATAAAAAATTCATCATTACGCCACAGAAAATCCTTGTAAAACTATTGTAATATTTCTTTGTAAAACTACAATAGCATTCAACGAGTTAACTACAATAATTATTTAACATAATAATAGTAGTAATATTGTAATATTTCTTTGTAAAACTACGGTAGCATTCAACAAGTTAACTACAATAATTATTTAACATAATAATAGTAGTAATATTGTAATATTTCTTTGTAAAACTACCGTAACATTCAATGAGTTAACTACAATAATTATTTAACATAATAATAGTAGTAATATTGTAATACTTCTTTGTAAAACTACCATAGCATTCAACGAGTTAACTACAATAATTATTTAACATAATAATAGTAGTAATATTGCAATATTATCATATCAAAGATTCTTCAGTGCATTATATTTTGTATCTCTGTAATACAGAACAATCTTTCTCAGCTAATTTCTTAATTAAAAATTATTGTTTCAGTGGACAGGTTACTGAACGTGCCACCAGTGATATCACGAATTCTTTGGATGTTTGCTTCGTCATCGCGTGCAAAAGTGGACCCATACGTTAACATAGTACTATATAACGCTTTGGTGAAGCTTCTAAGTGGTGGTCGTGCAGCTACAGTTGTGAAACTTCTTCACACAAAAGTGATGGGTGATAAGAATCGTACAAAGGACACAACTTCTCAAACGAGTCGTCGAAATTACTATGAAACAGCGAGAAAAGGATTGTATGGCCTGTTACCATATTGGTTAATAGGGTTTTATAAACCGTGGACTGAACTAATGGATGCTATTTTGGATTCCTTGCAAAATGCATCATTTAATAAGCATCTGGCGTATGTTCTTCTGGACCAGATTCTAATAAGCCTATTTCCAGAGCTTACAGTTTGACTTATACAGAAATATTAAGTGTGCGTGCCTCAGAAGAAGTCCTGTGAAAGGAGTGTGGGGTCTGATTGGTTAGAATGTAATAGTTTCACCTTCTTTTAACCGTTTGAGTGCCAAGTGAGTGCCAAGTGATATTGTGCTTCTGTTATGTATTGAAAACGACAATCGTAGCACGCTCGGTTTCTGTCGATGCGTGACTTTACGGTTACCTTTCAGTCTTAGGTCAATTAACACTTAAATGACCATATATTATTTTTCGTAGGCTTACTCTAAGACGGGCGATTTTGTCGTTTGGAAATGAAAAACAAATACATGTGGGAAATTAAAAATCTACATATTTATTAATTTTGTAGCTAATGTATTATAAAGGTAGTTTTTAAAATGAGTTTAGTAATTCCACAGGGTGTGATATTCTTGCATAGCGCTCCAGAAAACTGGTTCCGTTACACAAATTTAAATTCCCTTGAATGATGTCAAGAAAAAACATTAATTTGTGTAACGAAATGAGTTTCTAATAATTTTAATTTAAAGAAAATTAAATTCCCCTAAATAATGTCGAGAAAGAACACTAATTTGTGTAACGAAATGAGTTTTCAATAATTTCAATCGTTTCAATCATTTCAATCATTTCAATAATTTCAATAATTTTAATAATCTCAATAATTTCAATTTAAAGAAAATTAAATTCTCTTGAATATACATCAAGAAAGAACACTAATTTGTGTAACGAAATGAGTTTTTAATAATTCCAACTTAAAGAAAATTAAATTCTCTTGAATATACATCAAGAAAGAACACTAATTTGTGTAACGAAATGAGTTTTTAATAATTCCAATATAAAGAAAATTAAATTCCCTTGAATAACGTCAAGAAAGAACACTAATTTGTGTAACGAAATGAGTTTTCAATAATTTCAATTTAAAGAAAATTAAATTCTCTTGAACATACATCAAGAAAGAACACTAATTTGTGTAACGAAATGAGTTTTTAATAATTTCAATAATTCCAATTTAAAGAAAATTAAATTCCCCTGAATAATATCAAGAAAGAGCACTATTTCCTATAAATTGAAATTATTATAAGAATACCAAACAGTGTCCAGCAAACTCAAGATGTACATACGCACTAAATTCTGCAACATGTGAATTTATTCGAATATTTTCTAATACTCATCAGCGATTGTTACAACATATAATTTTCAGAGAAAGGAGATAAAAACAAGAAATCTCGTTGCCGGTCGTTTAAGTGTTAAGACAAAATTGGAGTAATATTATACTTTGTACATGTACACGTTTTTATTCTTATAAACAACCGTTAATATAATAATATAATGAACTAAATAACCTAATTATCTATTGGGAAGTAACAAAGACCCATTGCAGTCAAACGGTTAATACAATTATAAGAATAAGTATTTTTGTTATTCGCCAAAACGAACATATCTATTGCGTTAAAGACAGAACACAGGATTTCTTATAAGGCACGCACAAAGTACTTGCGCTGGCAGCTAATTCACAGTTGCGCGAACAAAAGAATACTCTAATTTTGTTTATTAATAATTTTGTACAGTATGGTGTATTTAAATGTACTTGTTATTCGCGCATGTTATTTTTATTTCCGCGACAATTGTACAACAGACGTCGTTCGCGACTTTGAAACATGAAATGTTGAAAGTAATTAATAATGTAAATTGAAGTAATTTAATGAGAAAGATAATATAAAAATGATGTAGGTATGTGTAAAGTATGTACATAAAATTGTAATAGTAATCGTTAATTTTTCAGCTGAAATAGTTGTGCTACAAATATGAAGACCAGAATGTAATCTGTAAAACATTTTTTACGTCGATGCTACTGATGTTAGGAATTTTAATCGGTTATAATTTTACAACATGATGTACGCTTACAGAACTTTATTTTGTCAAGACGATTTTATTTTTTTATACATTTCTTTGTTCACGTTGTAAGATATGGACCGTTTATTTTGAAAGTGGTGTGAGTCCATTTTTGAAAAAAATGAGCTATCGCGTAATTCGTGCTTGATTTAATGTAAATTTTTTATGCATAACTAGTCGGTGTTTAATTTCTTAAAAAATTCCCATGTTTCGTACAACTTAAAATCGGTCGGTAAATGAAATTTCATAATCATCGATTATGAAAGTGGTGTAAGTCCAATTGACAGAGGTAGAAACGGCATTGCGAGAAAAGAATTTTCTATACACACCACAGGATTATTTTGATGTAATAACACAATGTAGAAAACATGACAAATTCATTTTACATGAAACGAAACGAGAGAATTTCGTTTCAACGAAAAATCTTCAAAATGCGATTAAAAAACAGATAAAAAAAACACTGATGGCGAACAGGTCAATTGGTTGCAAATATGTTGGTTGAGATTTCTCAAAACTGCACCATGTACTATTTTATATAAAACATCGATGAAGGACGCAGAATTTAAAACTATAAATTTATTACCTACGCGTTCTGGAAGACCGCTAAAATTTGAAAAAATCACCCTGGCGCCTTTGTACCAAAATGCCAAGCCTATTACTTACGAAAAATATAAAGACATGAAGCAGTTATTACCCTATATACCTCCGGTGCATTCTGCATATTTCGAAACACTGCCACATGCAGAGCATAAGTAAATACTATCGGTATCTTGTAATTTTCACAATGTAATTAGCGTCTAAAATGAAATTTTATGTCTTGTCAAGCGTATTTGTAAACAAAATTGGATTAAAATGAAGTACATTTTAAGTTATATTTGATTTTTCAAAATTGAAATTAAACGATTTTTGTAGTTGTCTAATTTTGAAAGCGGTGCGAGTCCATTTACAGCCTATAAATATATATTATTACAGTCTAATTCGCCTAAAACAAATTGATACAATCAAATTAAATATCGATGAAACAGTGGAAACATTGCCAGACTTCGTATAATTTGCCTAAATTTTTCAATCAACAGATATGCTAACCTTTAATTTTCTTGAAACAAGAGAAAATGGACTTACACCACTTTCAAAATAAACGGTCCATATAATGACAATATTTCATTTATATGTATATCTACTTGCATTTAAATACCAAATCATTGTATTGTAAAGTTAAATTGATACTGTATTGTGATAATAATTTTAAAAAATATACGTATACAACGTTATTGTTAAGAAGGTGTATTTATTTTAACAAAAAAGAATATGTAGCTTGTTTAAGATTTTAAGAAGTGATTCTACAAGCCAAAGTATGACACAAATTAAGAATAACGATATTGTGTATAGTAATTCTTAAATTCAACGACACATGCCGTCAGTTGGGGATGGAATAAAGTATATTACAAGTTATGAATGCTTGGAAAATTGGAAAGCAGTACAGTAAAGACTCGCTAAATGTTCGGAAGGATCTACACGCTAAGCGTTCGCGGGTTATCCCCACTGGGGGGTTCCCCCTGAAGCAAGCATGGTAGAAATATGACACCGCAAGGCTTCTCTTTGAAAATATCTATCGTATTCGTATCGGTGAGATAACTGAAAAAAAGAAGGGATTTAATTTATGTCCTACTTGTATAAAAATCTAAAGAGGTAGAAAAGAAAAAAAGGAGACGTTATGCGATGATTCTTCTTCTATTGATTCTACAATATTTTTCTGAAACAAACTCAAAATTGTAAGACTTAAGTCTATTCTAATTACTGGACTAAAATCCAAAGGAATTATCACCTGCTTGATTAAAAATCCATGTTAAATTAACACGTTACCGAGAATTCTCGTTTTATTGAAATATAAGTTACCGACAGGAAACGAGAGTTCTCATTTTATTAAAATATAAATTATTAACGAGAATTCTCGTTTTATCGAAATATAAATTATTAACGAGAATTCTCATTTTATTGAAATATAAATTATTAACGAGAATTCTCATTTTATTGAAATATAAATTATTAACGAGAATTCTCATTTTATTGAAATATAAATTATTAACGAGAATTCTCATTTTATTGAAATATAAATTATTAACGAGAATTCTCATTTTATTGAAATATAAATTATTAACGAGAATTCTCATTTTATTGAAATATAAATTATTAACGAGAATTCTCATTTTATTGAAATATAAATTATTAACGAGAATTCTCATTTTATTGAAATATAAATTATTAACGAGAATTCTCATTTTATTGAAATATAAATTATTAACGAGAATTCTCATTTTATTGAAATATAAATTATTAACGAGAATTCTTGTTTTATTAAAATATAAATTATTAACGAGAATTCTCGTTTTATTAAAATATAAATTATTAACGAGAATTCCCATTTTATTAAAATATAAGTTATTAACGAGAATTTCCATTTTATTAAAATATAAGTTACCGATAGGAAACGAGAGGTCTCGTTTTATTGAAATATAAGTTACCGACGGGAAACGAGAATTCTCATTTTATTGAAATATAAGTTACCGACAGGAAACGAGAGGTCTCGTTTTATTGAAATATAAGTTACCGACGGGAAACGAGAATTCTCGTTTCATTGAAAGATACATTACCGACGGGAAACAAGTATTCTCAGTTAACAAGTGTGTGTTTTTCTAGTAATTTCTCCGATAACGGTATTATTTGTGACAGTGGTGCATTTTTACATTTATTCCACGCATTGTAACATATATTTATTAGTGTTTTTTTTGACAGTTGAATACATCGCAGTAGTTAACTTAAAAGTTTATTTTTTGTCTGATTTTTCCCCTAATGGATAAACTATTAGGTTATCCCATAAGTAACGTCGTTCCTCGATTTTTATTACTAAATATTAAGACACACATTTATTTTTAATCACCGATACATCGACCATTACTTTTCACGATCTTTCTATCAATTTCATACCAAGAGACAAATCAAATTATAAAAACGAGGAGCAAAATAGTGTCAACAAATAATAAACCCACATTATTATTTCAGTCTGTATACACCGCACAAATTAAAATAAATTACAAATTAATCCAACATATCTGACTCCCAGTTAAAAACCAAAAATTCAGTTTAAAAATCTTTATTCCTTCACACTCGATACAAGACAGCTTATAAAACACAGAAATCGGTAAGTGTCCATTGCCTCTGTTAAAATAATTTCTACAATTGCACACACAGACGAACGAGACTACATTTAAATAAGTACCAAGTACATTGGCAAGATTGGAGATCCACGTCGTTGATCTAACATTTACAATATTCTCAACAGCAAGAAGAAAAAAGCACCGTATCCTACATTTACGGTGCATTCTTAAGCGTCATACCAGACCGTTCTCATCGTTCCTCACAGCTCCGTCCGAGGAACTCAATTTCTCGCCAGCGAGAAGCAACTGGATCTCACGGTAAGTCCTGCCTTTCGTCTCCGGCACGAACACCGCGACCATAAGAAACGCGAACAGACAGGACACCGAGAAGTAATAATAAACAGTGTACGAGCCAAGGCTGTCGCCGATAACCTGATACAGCTTAGACACGACAAACCCTAGTATCCCATCGAAAACCGTGGCTATGGCGCCAGCGACGCCTTTCACCTCTGTCGGAAACAGTTCTCCGATGAGCGCGTTGGGCAACGTGCCCAGGCCTATCTGAAAAGCCACCTGGAACATGATCACGTCCACAACCGGTAGAACATTGACCGCGGAGACGTCGACTCCTCTGATGTCCAACATCAAGTACACCGCCAGAATGGCCAAAGTGACGAACGATCCGAACGTGGAGATCATCAAAAGGGGTCGCCTTCCGGCACCTTCTACCGTCGCGGTGGACAAAGCACCGGACACAAGACCAACAGCCAGGACCAAAATGGTGGCCAAGTTCGAGTCGATGCCAACTGCTGCCTTTTTGAACAACACTTCCAGGTACTGCATCGTGCTGAAGTTTCCGCTGAGCTGCTGCGCGGTGATCAATCCCACGACGATGCACAGAGCCTTGGCGTTGTTGGGGAGCAACAGCATCCGCAGTTTGGCCGACCAGCTGTGCTTAATTACCTCTATGCTTTGACTCGGACTGGCTGATACCTGGGACCTGTACGAGCCGTCTCTAGATAGGCCGTGTAGGATCAAAGACAGTTCCTTCTTTACTTCGTTTGGGTCACGAATTCCTTTGAAGAATGCTAGAGACTTGCATGCTTCGGTCCTGTAGCCTCTGGCCGCTAAGAAGTGCGGGCTTTCCGGAAACCATATGAACGACGCGATGAATAATACAGGTATCGCTAGGAGAGTTATTGCTAGTACTTTGTAAGATACCCAGGGTCCTATGCTGCAGGTTAAAAGGGATCCAGTGAACACGTTCACCGCTATCAGGGTACCTAGAGCGCCTCTGATGTTTGTATCGGCTACCTCGGAGACGTACATTGGATTTGTCGTGTAGGAGATACCAACGCCTACGCCGAGGATGACTCGAGAGACGTACAGGGCCGATACGGTTGTCGCGAAGAGTACGGCGAGCCAGCCTAGGATGAAGAATCCGCTGGATAATAGGAGGCAGCGTTTGCGACCGAAGCGGTCTGCTAGGCAGGCGCCGAGAAACGGGCCGATCATGGAGCCGATTACTGTTAAGGAGACGATCCAGGAACCCTCGTCGTCTGTTAGTTTCAGTGGCATGTCGTGGTTTCCGGATGTTAGGCGGGAGAGAGAGGTCGTTGTCCATCCATAGACTGTTCCGACGGCCACCATGGAAAGGGTTGCTGGAACGAGAAAAATTTTACGTTGTAGCGTTGCTTTATTGAACAGTCGCTGGCCATCGAATTAGGACCACGTACGAAAATTTCACTTTTATGGCTGTAACGTTACGTTTTTGATCGTTCAAATTATTACTAAATACGTTGACAACGATGTATACGTAGCGATTGATTTGTTACTATCGCGATAATAATCAAACTCTGTGGGCGATGAGGGATTCAGCGAAGACAAAAAACATCTCTCTGCTCCCATGGCCAGGCAATACTTTTAGTAGGATTAATCCAATACGGGTCAAATAGAATCAATAGATCTACAGTCGCTGGCCATCGAATTAGGACCAGGTACGAAAATTTCATTTTTAAGGCTGTAACGTTACGTTTTTGGTCGTTCAAATTATTACTAAATACGTTGACAACGATGTATACGTAGCGATTGATTTGCTATTATTGTGGGGATATAATTAAGTGGGATGAGACTTTGGTATATATGTAAAGTTTAATGTAAAATACAATATAATAATCCTTCCGACGCTAACTCTAACACACTGTATACTTCTACTGCTGCCTACGCTTAACTTCAACTCTTAACTTCAACTGCCTCGTCCCTGAACTCATTCACACTTTTATCATTCTCTCTGCTCATTCTTTCCTCTACTCTCACATGCACCCTCTCTCCCTTGCAGTCCATCTCTTCATTCATGGTCCAAACTCTTGCAGTCACGTACACGGTTTTCCCAATCACTTGGTTCACACGGTTCGATCGCTCGGTTCCAAACATTCTTTCCTCGCATCCCTTCAACCACTCGAGATCATTTTGTCCACAGTCATACTTTCCCTAAACATATCGGCGCCGTCCCGTCGCGAGGAGACACCGGCCGCACGCACTTGAACAACTAACATTCACACCTCTTTCAGCTTAGCCTAAACATTCACTCGTCTCGCACATTCTTTATTTCTAACACCCTACACTATCGTGATAATAATCAAACTCTGTGGGCGATGAGCGATTCCAAGATCAAAAACATCCCTTTGCTCCCATGGCCAGGCAATACTTTTAGTAGGATTAATCCAATACGGGTCAAATAGAATCAATAGATCTACAGTCGCTGGCCACCGAATTAGGACCAGGTACGAAAATTTCATTTTTAAGGCTGTAACGTTACGTTTTTGGTCGTTCAAATTATTACTAAATACGTTGACAACGATGTATACGTAGCGATTGATTTGTTACTATCGCGATAATAATCAAACTCTGTGGGCGATGAGCGATTCCAAGATCAAAAAACATCCCTTTGCTCCCATGGCCAAGCAATACTTTTAGTAGGATTAATCCAATACGGGTCAAATAGTGTAGGAATGGTGAGTCCGATGCGTGAATGTTTAATCTGGAGTGATAGAGGTGTGAATAAAGAGTGTTTGGGACAGTGTGATCGAAGTGCTAGAGACGAGTGTTTGGGCCGAGCGATAGAGGTGCGAGAGACGAGTGTTTGGGCCGAGCGATAGAGTTGCGAGAAAAGAGTGTTTGGGCCGAGCGATAGAGTTGCGAGAAAAGAGTATTTGGACCGAATGACAGGGATTATCGTGTGACCGAGGAGTTCCTGGGAATGCCTGAGCAGAGTGAAAGAGAGTGAGAAATAGAAGAAGAGAGAATGAGGGAATATATGGATGGAGAAAATGCGTGCGAGTTAGTGAGAGTTTAGTCAAGGAGAGTCAGAGAAGTGTCGAGAGTCGAGAGTCGAGAGTCGAGAAGAGTTCGTTTACCGAAAAGAGTTAATTAGAGAGCGAACATTGTAATACTGAGTTCATTTATGTAGGATTGAAAGAAGTATGGGTTGCCAGAATGATTAGGAATGCGCGTTTACCGAAAAAATAGAGTTCAATAGGATAAATGTAATATACAAGCAAAGAATGATACAGAACGACGTGGTCCCGCTTTACAACCTTTTTCTTAGCGATCGCGTTTCAGACTGCCCTCGCCCTTTTTTCGGCACTTTCCTTTATCGCTCGTCGTCGTCGGTTTCCTCCTTGCACCCCTCCGCGCGCTTCCTTTGTTCTCTCATTTATTCATAATAAATAGTTATTGTTAATTAGACAGTGTCCATTGGTGAGTCTTTA
>SMSQ01017198.1:3836-17605 GCA_019453375.1 Ctenoplectra terminalis
TTTTTTTTTTTTAAGCATGTAGTAAATTGCTATAGCGTTGGGTAAACAAAGTTTAAAGACGATAATAACAACGCGTTGATTTGTTTACATGGTTCATAGACCCGCGAATGTACATTCTTGGCTAATAGCGTGGAATCGCTTTAGTTTGTACGTATCTCGAATCTAGCGCTAATTTCTTTATCGTTTGGTAATTAATAGATAGTAGATAATAGGCTACAAGCTTGGAATCACTTTCTAGTTTGTATTTATATAAAATTCCACGCTAATTCTCCCACAAGTACGTAGTTATTTTGATTGAATCTAATTATTGACGTAATTATAGAAACTTCCTAGATCTTGATATGTTTGTTACCAAACAATTTTCCCCAGTAGCACAGTTCTAATTTTTTTTTTAATTCCTGTCTTCTTTGCAACGTTTAATGATTCCATACTTCAGTCCGACAGTGTACCTGTTTAACGGTGCAGTAATTAAAAATAAGAATAATATTTACCGTGGCGGGAATCGAACTTCCAAATTCTTGATGCACAGCCGCACGGTTCGTTAGATAAAACTAGGCGTTAAAACATCCAGTTTTGCTCCATTTTTTTTCTCTCTCTTTTCATCCACGTGGTAACTTTGTTACACGCGATAGCATAGATTCTTCGAATTTAACGAGCAGACAAACAGTTACCATGGAATAAACATGGTACCAGTTGAACGCGCGTTGCCTTCGTGCAGGCTAACACCGTTTTACGACACGCTGAATTAGACGTTTACGCTTGCCACGAAGAAGTTCGCGTATATCCATTAAATTATTTAGTTCCCGTTGAAAGTACATCACCGGAAGCGTGACGGAAACTCGTTTAAACTTGGATTCCACGCTCGTTGTATCGGCTGTGAATGAAACATGTCCCGTGGACAAGGATTAATAGATTCTCTTGAAGCGTGGATCATCTGAAACTCGGTAACGAGGTTTCGCTAACATTGTATTTTTCTGTATTATCTACGAACAACATTGATACTTAAACGAGCAAACGTGGAGCAGAAGAACGGTCTAGCGTCGCGCAGTCTCCTACCTTAACGTTCCGTCGTTTCGCTGTTTCGCGAGCTCGGGAATGATAGACGACTCGTAGTACGGAATGTATAATAGTTTGTTTCATTAATAATGGAATAAGAGAGTAATAGCGTTTTTGAATATCAAATGAGTGATCTTTTTGACGTCATTTTATTTACTGTTTCTTAGTAGGGCAGAAAACAGTATAGGATCGACCGAGGCGAATCGGATCAAAATAAGAATTCGGTCGAAACAAAGATTTTTAAGTCGAACAAAATTTCTTATTATTAATGTTCGGATTAATTAATAAAAATAACTGTTTTTAGATAGATGTAAATTTAATAGCGCCCGTAATAAAATATGAATTTTTATTTTGTGGACGAGCCACCACCGTGGTATAACATTTATAAAGGCTGGTTTGCAACCGGTGGTAGATAGCATCGCAGCATTCAAGGAAAGATATGTTTGAATTGCGATCAATCGAGTTCACAGAACCGTCCGATCGTGTCGATAATTTTTCGTGGAAATCGTACCTGTCGCCACGCGTTGGCATCTGGTCAGGTGTTTCAAAGCAACAGTTGGCTGATGGTAGCATTATTCGACGACAGTTTTTCCACGTGAGCCTAACAATAGACCGCTTCGTACGAAACGTTATTCGATTAACTCGATTATCAACTACGAAGAGAAAAGAATTGAAAAAAGAATTGCTCCCGGCCTGATGGCTGGTCTACGGATCGGAGGATCTATTGAAAAATGGCGGCGTTCCTCGAAGTCGATCAACCACGATATTTTTTTTTTAATAGAAACAGAAAATGCCGTCGCATTGACAGAACAATAACGTTACAGTTCGCGATTCACTGAATCGTTTAAATGTAAAATTACGTGAAACGTTATTCGATTAACTCGATTATCAGCGACGAAGAGAAAAGAATTATGGATCGGAGGATGCATTGAAAAATGGCGGTGTTCCTCGAAGTCGACGAAGCGCATTTTTTTTTTTTATTTTATTTCATTTTATTTTTATTATTTTATTATTATTTTTTCTTTAATCGATATAGCAAATGCCAACGCATCGACGAAGCAATAACGTTACCGTTCGAGATTCAATGGATCGTTTAAACGTGAAGTTACGTTAGATCCGGGCTCTATTGCGGTCGTTCGTCGATATCCTTTTAGACACGATTCGATTGTGTTCTACCTTCCGTCCATTGTCGGTCAATATACATCCACGATATTTCACTGGCCGCAGGGTTGTCGGTATTTACATTGAGTCCCTGTTACGTCCGACATCGTGTGCTTCCTTCGATCGGTTGGATGTAACGTTCCAGCACGTGTGCGAGATACCCGCGACATAAATTCCGACCGCGGTTCGTAAACCATATTTCGTTGGTAGCTGCAATATTCTGGACATATGTTCCTCGCACGATTAACCTTTTCGAGACGATATTAATTTGGAATAGTGAAGAACATTTTTTTTTTTTTTCAGTAATACATTGGTTAATATTCAGTTTTATGCTAAAAAAATTTAGTTCGCGTCTTTCTCTTTTTTTATTAGCGAGAATATCTTTCAGTACAAAAGAAATATAATGCTAGGGTATACGAACAATAAAATAGAAAATACGGTAGAAAGTACATCAGTTATTGGAGAACGCGAAGAAACACAATCTTCGGTAATTAATAAGATCGGCAGACTAAGTTAACAGAGTTGCATGTATTATTAATAAATTTAGCTGTTCATTCGATACTGTTCAGTTTCATGTATTATACGCGAGGAATGTTTAAATAAATTATGATCACTGAATTGCTCGATGAGATCTACGCAATTTACACCATCAAGGAGAACCCTCTTAACGAATAAACTCAAAACACCCAATAATCGTGTGACACGGTATGTAATACGCGAATGTAGCAGGTGTAAAATTTGTTGGCGAGGCATCTTGAAACGAGCAACCAGAGCCTAAAGGGAAGGGAATTCCTTATTACTCTCGAGGACGTGTTTACTGCACCGTTAGCGCCTGCTTTAAAGCGACACGTAGCCCCGTTGCTTAGAACTTTTAATGAGAAAAGTAAATCAGAGATGAGCGTTTTACTCTGCAAAACGCTAATTCCTAGCCTTTCTGCGGCACAGAAATTCTACTCGACCCGTTCCGTTTCGTATCGTACTATAAAAAAAAAAAAAACTAAATAAATAAAAAAAAATGGCCGGACTAAAGCACGGACAACCAGTCTTGACTCTTCTGGCTGTAAGGATCTCTATTCTTACGCATTTCTCGTCAAAAACGGATTACAGAAACCACCCAACGAGAGTTACTCGTACGACAGACTGTAGAAACAAAAATTAGCACAGTCTACAATGAAGAACACCCTACTAGCAAGAAAAGAAAAAGTTCCTCGGTATTACCGTCTTGAACGTTCGTCCTGTTCCGGTTTATCTATAATCCCTTGGCACGAGTATTCGAGTCGATGCGAATGGTCATTTCGTGGGAACGAAATCAGTGAGGAAAATGAGTCACGTAGAGAGTATATTGTTCTCTGTTGGAACTTTTCAGACCGTCTTCCTCCTCGTTCCTCGCTCGCGACGCCTTTGGGAATACCGGAAGCTGGCTGGACCGGTGCCAGAACGGTCTTTCCCTCTCGGCCGGGTGGCTCGCTGATTTTATTATTTCGCGATCGGTATTCGCTGACTTAAAGTAGACAACACGCCTCGTTTCGAGTTAGGTTTGTCCCACGCTTTCCTTCAAATATTTTTGAAAACAATCCAAGGCGAGGCATGGCGTGAGTTTATCGTTGGCTTCGGTTCTTCCTCTGTTGATCGAAACTTTATATAGCTTCGATTGGTTATTGAAAGCGCGAGGTTAATCCTTTCTGAACGAAGTAAATTATTTTGAAACGTTGACAATTCCAGTAACTTGTAAAGTTAAAAACAGCTGGAAAAGGGAACATTTTGTAGTTTTAGCATAAGAATATGGTAAACACCCTCTGCATGTTAGTTTTTATCGAAAGACGCGCGTCGAGAGGGTGCGGCATTCCACGTGCGTGCAATGAAACGATTGAAAAAAAAAAAAAAATGTTTCTTTATCCTTGTGTGTTTATTTTATGCCAATCTTGGATCTCCGACGGTAGTGAACACTGCATAGCCTAACACCAGAGATCGCGAATCGGCGACTCCTTCTATCTACATTTTCCAACTCCAAATCATAGAAGAACGACGCCCCTCATATCTATTTGTCTCAATTTAATTGGTAATGGGGGACTTTGTGGTTCTTGGAGGACAAAAAGTTCGAGATCCCTGGCCTAGCGGAAAAATGGTTGATCCGTTTCAGAAGGTGGAGTAAAATTGAAGGATTAAGAGCGTTGAAAACGTTTCCGAACACGTGTTAAATCTTCCACCGCTAATTTTCATCCGTTCCTCGGATTCTCTTCGGTTCGCAAGTTTTAACAGCACCGGCTAACTCAGGGATATATATTTGTGGTTGAACTCGAGTAGACTGCGCGGCAGGAACACCGAGAGAAATCTCGTAGAAACTTCAATCGTTCTCACTGACATAGATCCAAAGGAATCGTGTTTCTCTTGTAATGACTTCTTCGCAGATACTCGGTGTTTTCACGGACGCGAAAGAGCACGGAAAATCATGCATTTCCTAACCCAATTAAGAAACTATCGTCGCCCGCAGAGAGATCAAACAATCGGCAAGAAACTGTTGCTGGATTATGATTTTATTCGCAGTAGAGCAGAACGAGATATTTGTACTAAAACTTGGGTTATTATTTGTAAATGCTGAAAGTAATATACCTGGTTGTATCAATGCGTAATTATTTGCTCTAATGAAGCTTTTAATTGAGAAACGGTCCAGTTAACAGGATAATATATAATTGTATTTGTTAATTAAATGTACAATGTATTGATTCTCTTAAAAAAAAAAGCGAACCATCGCTCCTTAACTTACCCTGTATAGGGTGTTCCGTCTGACAGAGGCAACCTTGATGTCCCCATCATTTTTAAATCACGTGAAAAATATCAAAATCGCAATTTAAAGTGAAATGCTTTTTCAAAATTACCAATATTTTTTTATCGTATCTTGAAGCGAATGAAAAAAAAAAGAAAAAGTGTACTAGAAAGTGGCCACGTAGTGACCTTGAAATTATCTTCAGCTGACCTTTAGATGACCAGTAAAATTAAAACAAGAAGACAGTGTTAGAGTGATCGGAATAAAATTTTCCTGTATCTCTTCTTGGAAATCATTCGAATCGTATTTGCTGAATCCTAACAACATCCGGCGTTGAATTAATTAAGATAGCAGCTCCACCAAAGAGACTTGAAATTATTCGAAACGATCATAAGAGACGGCAGGGTGATTCCGGCCTCGGGAACAGCGATGCAGCAAACGAATTGCAAGCCTAACAGCCCGATTCATCGTCGTGGGGTGTAACGCGCGCAATCAGATCGAGATAAGCGTTTCGATTTAACGTCAGAGGTGGTCGGTTGGGTTTCCCAGCAACTTGCCTACCTTGAACCATGACCTTCCGCGGAATCGGCCGCTGGACGCCGAATAAAGAGCTGGAAATAGAGCGTCTCGTCACGAAGATTGGGATAGCAGATTAAGACGCAAATCGGAGGGTGAAAACGTGGATGGAAAATGGGTTGCTTGCACAAAAGGGAACACGACGGACTATCCGGGTTACGTAGAAGAAAGTTCTCCATAAAGCGAACCGGAAACCAAGAAAAGAAGACCTCGAGAAAAGTATAGTTCGATTGGAAAAGATTCCGAGACTAATTACTAACTTACTGGAATTTAAATGATACTTATCTCGTTCGAAGGAAAAATATAAATTCCTAGAAAGATTAAAATTTTCAGGTAAACTTATCGGCATCGATAAAGCTGTAACAATAAATATTACAATTATAAATGTAAACATTGCGATACTAAAAAAGTAACACCTACAAGTTTATCAGGGATCGATCGAAGAGGAAATAACTAATCTGTTCGGTTCACACGAGTACAGTAAAGGTACAAAGAAAAGGACATTTTCTCGAGTTGTCCGACGATGAGTCGATCGAACGATAGCTATCGGCGAACGTCACTGCTCGAAAGTCTCGGCTAAAGAAAAGCGACAGTGGGAAACACGTCGAAAGAGAAACGCGATTCTGTCGGCACCGATAGTGGTAGAAAGTACGCCGATTCGTTCTCGTCCTGATTCACGAGGCGCGAAAATTGAAAGAGAAAAGTTGGGTTCGTCGATGAAGAGGAGAGGAAAGAAATCAGGGGACGTGTGAACCACGAGTTTTACAAGCAGAGCGATAGAAAGGGATGCGAGAAGAAAGAGATTGAGCGTTCGTTGAGGCAGTTGGAAAGAGAGAATGGGAGAAGAGACACGAGGGCACGATGATAATGGACAATGTCCTGTCGTCCGGCGTGTCCCGGTCATGGAAGCGACTGACCACCGTGGAGGACCTGACACCGCTTCAATGTGTCGTGATGAGGAAACACCCGATTACAACGCTCCGACCGAGGCACAGAATATTTCTGCGTGTATCCACGGGAACGATTATGTCGATACTCGTCGCGCCATTGGATCGTATAACTGTGCACATATTTGCTGTAAAGGGGGTAGAGCGCGAGCCCTAGGGTCGGAAATATAGAGGGATCCTTCGTGTCGGTGGAAGTTTACCCTGATTTTTATCGGCTCGAGGGGTCACGGTAGGCGAAGTGTCTTCGAACGTGTTCCGCTGTTTTAATCGTTCTCACGTATGCGGGACGAACCGCGTATAGTCGTCACCTTAACCCTACGTAACCCTCGCACTTGTGTATCTGGTATTCTAAAAATTTGATTTTACGCTATGAACTTATTTGTCGCTGTGCCAATCGAGTTTAGTACTGTACCTATGCAATGATACCGGATGGTATGATCCAAAGTTTTGGGATCGAAGCGAGAAACTATAGGAAGTAGGAATTAAATACTCGTGTATCTATATTTAAACAATTTTATTTTATTTTTGTTATTTTACCCCTGTACCGGTATCGGACTGTCCGTTTACAGAAGTTATTAATGCGGAAGTTTTTGAATAAAGATGAGAAACTGTGAGCTAGTTTGATTTTTTGTTTTTTTTTATGTAAATGAAATTCCGGTTAAGGGAAATACAACTCGATATTAATTCATCAACCATTTATGCGATCAATGAATTGAGTTGAAAAAATGTATAGTTTCTTTAAAAAGAAATATGTTCAAACTCGCGAAAGTCTCGGGATCTGATACACGATAAATTCGATTTGAAACATTGAAAAAAAAAAATTGTTTCGGTAACACAAATTACAATGAAACACTCCGTGCAACCTCTTATCGACTGAAACCAACTCGCGAAGCTAGCGTTTTGCTTCCAGTTTTTAAACGATGCCTGAAATTTATATCTCGGTTCGATAATGGATGCTGGCGAACGGTTACGAAATTCCGCGCGACGTAACACCCGTCAAACCAGTTCGAAAGTCGAGCAAAAATCACAGCAACGCTGGGTCAAAGTTTCAGTCAGGGTGGGCCAGCTTCTGGAACGTCCTCGCTCTTTCTCGCGGTATAAATTCCGGCTGCGAGACGCGTGCAAGTGACAATGTGGGGTTCAGCGAAAAGACCCAGCTGGCTAAACTATTATTTCGCGTTCCGTGAATAGTCGGAGAACACTCTCCCTCGCTTTTTTTTTTCTTTTTTTCTCTTTCACGGTACGCGTTATCGTGTATTTGGCCGACGAAACACAATCGAAAACTGCTCGCGGAATTATGTAACCGAAAGAATAATGTAGCCCGCGCGCATTCACGCGATGGAGCACTGCGTAGAATCGATTACAATGCGGCTACAGCACGTCCAGAATGAAATGCAGAAGAATCGGTGAACTGTGTTGCCCGCGTATTAAAAAAGAAAGAAAAAAAGAGGAAAAAGATGGAAGCTGAATGGCGAACGACCCGATGAAATTTCGTGCATCTGCACGCTTAGCGTGTCCGCTGGAATGGCACGCGAGTCTATTTCAGTGGCGCGAACTCTGCACCGTTCAAATTCGAAACAGTGAAATTAGAATTAAAAGCTGCTGCCAGGTTTTATGATCATCGAGTCTCGACATTTGGTTCGAATCAACGATGTACGTATATCTCTGGTTGGCATTGATGGCTGCATAATTTAAGAGGTAGAAATTTTAGAGACTTTTTTAAAATTTTCTGCAAGTATAGTATTTGATACAGATCTTGTTAAATATAGTATATATAATTACTAGTTAATTATAGTGATTTTTTGTAACTTTGTTAAATATAGAAGCCCAACGTAGAGTTTGTATTCGAATAAAAACAAATTTGAAATTTTTCGGGTTAAGCCACTATTAATTTGAAGCAGCGGTACACATAAACCCTGATACGGTCTACAAATTTTTTTCGACTCGAGCGTGCTCTCATTCCGCTGAAAAAAAATTCCTAACTTTCGTAAAAATGTGGCATAAATTGAAACAACGAAATTCGCGTGTTGACAATAGGCTTTTTACATGTTTCTCAAAATTAGGAAATTTTTTAACAAAAAGAAATCTCGGTTGGATCAAAAATAACTCAAAGACCGGAGAAAAGTTAACGAAACCTTCTACTTGCACAGAGTATACGGAACCAAGACACGTGTCTATCCATCACCGTATCCGTATCTGGAAATTAAATAAACGAAAATTAAACAAACAAGACAGCTCGTCTTGTTAACCAGTTGCTTTCTGAAATATTATCCTAGCCTTCACGATGGTTCCGTTCATCCTCGAATTATCCAATGTTCCACGACACGGTACGAGACATTAATCACGACGATCGTAACAATCAACAGCGTTAACTATCGGTGACACTGTCCTCAGGAAATCACGTGCCTCTTGCACGGGTATCGCGTCACAGCCAGAAGAGGAGCCTTTTCGCGTGGGTGGTCCGTTCGATCGTTTGAAATTCCGCGATGCTCGCGGCTGCGCGAACGACCAGCCGTTTTCCTCTCTCTCTCCCTTCCTCTTCTTCCCTTCGCCTCTCGACTGTTCCTCTTCATTCAGCTTTTCCACGGAGCCTCCGATTCTGGCGAGAGGGAAAAAAAAGCGTGGGTGGGACACGTTAGCCTACATTTCTCGCTGCTTCACCAGGCCAGAGAATCACGCGAGATAGGAAACGGTCGGAACTTTGTTATTCGGTGGCCGAGTTGGCAGGAGATTTCATCGAGGTGGACCTCGATCGATCCGTTCGCCCTCGAAGAATGACTCCGAGCCAGAGAAGAACCGTTGCCCCAAACCGGCTCGATTCTTTTTTTTTTCTTTTCTTTTTTCCTCCTTTACGTCGTTTTTACCCCGGTCTCGTAACGCGTTACGCACGCCTCGAGTTCGTGCACGTGAGAATGCCGCTTGTATCGCGTTCTTGAATTCTTGCCTTCGCCGCGAGAAAGTCGATGGAACAGTTGGGGAAATAGACGGTGATATTCGTGGAACGGTAAGAGGGAAACTTTGGTCGTCTCGAGAATTATTGTCATTTGAGTTTGACGAGGTTAGAGGTTGGATTTGGGGCAGAGAGTATTACCTTTTTATTAGTTAACGTTGGAGATGATGTATCATGGAGACAGTGCATAGATAAATATTGCATCGCTGCTGAAATTTGGAAAAAAATCTTCGTACAATTTGTATCGTAGATGGATACTTTAATTACACCATAGATTCTTTCACTCTAGTTCTCAATTAAAAAATAGAACTCTTAATTAGTCTGCTCGATAACTGGGTTAGTTTTATCTGGCTCGATCGAGCAGGTCTTGATTAGTTTCTTCTACTTCCATGATTTTATATCGAGTCGCAATTATAACTCCTTCGCTGTAACTTGTACGCGAAATACGATTAATACGTTGAAGAAGAAACCGGAAAAGTATGAAGTTCGCTTGTTCGTCAAAGTGTTTTAACCTTTGCATAGTAGTTTTCTCGTTAGAGAGCCTGGCTCGTCCAATTTTCCTCGACGATACTCGGAGCTCGAAAAATCGGAGCGCAAACAAGCGTGCGAATTCGGAGTTCAGGTATATCCGTCGTCGACGTCGTTGAAGCACGGCTTCCTGAAAATGTTCGTTTCGTTCAAGGATCCTCCTATTTTGAATATTCATTAGATTCCGTCGGTACACGTTCGAGATCCCGTAACGAAGTACCGTCCAATTTTCTCAATTGAATTTAATTCGTTGCGTTAGGGGATGCAATTAGGACGATCGGTTATTATTCTTCCATTACTGTTCGCAGGTTCCTTTCTTTACTTTGGCTATAATTTCCCTGTTCCAATATAACTTAGAAAATAAATTTCGTTGCACCGTTATCGTTAGACTGGCAATTTTTATTCATTCGCAGAGAATTTAAAACAATTACCTATCTAGCTTCTATTTTTTTTAATTATATTCATAAAAGCATGAACTTGCATAAAAATTCGCAGTCCACTTCTTACGTACAGGGTGTTCGACCACCGCTAAGAAAAATTCTTAAGAGATGATATAAATAAGAATAATTGCATTTCAAATTCTTTTCGACTCAAGCATGCTCTCGCTTCGCTAAAAAAAATTCCTAATCTTGATAAAAATGTGACAACATAGAATTGTGAAACAAGAAAAATTGCGTATAGACAGCATTTTATATATTTCCAAAAATTAGGTAGCTTTTTAACGAAAGTAAAACTCGATTGGGTCAAAAATGAGAGTAAACAAGCAGTTTTTATTTTTTTCATCGTTATATAATCTAATCCTGACCTTAGTCATCGGTCGAAAAAAAAGTACCAAGGAAAAAACATATTTTTAGAATTCTTAATGCCAAAATAAATTTCTACCCAGGTCCCATATCTTCGCATGTCGTCTCGAAAAATATGCGTTTGCATTTCCAACGTGCCTCTCTAATCGTTCCTCTCGTAACATTATTGCTAGCATTCCCAAAATTCCTCCAGTTGATCGAGCCACCCTGTTGCGTAGATCTGCGGTTCGCGTAGGCCCGATAAGTCAGCCACGCCAGGAACGAGAAGCTACGGAGGCGGCTCGACGCGTCAGGGCCGCGAGCGTCGCTCGCCAAAGTGCAATGCCAAATAATTGCAGGGTCAGAGGGATTTTCAGTGTCGATCGTTCGACCTTGGCCGAGCCTTGGTTCGCCTCTGCTCCCGGATATTCGCGGGTGCTCGTCGTTGCACGCGGCACGGTTCGTCCTTGACAGAGTGAAATTCCCGTGGAAATGGATTCCCTCCTCTCGCCTCTTCTCGCCTCTTCTTGTGTTCGTCCGTTCGAACACAAGAACATGGCGAAGTAAGGAGCTTACTCTCGAAGAGACGAGCGCGACGGAATAAAGTCGCGATGGGATAGCAAAAACTTACAGGGAGGATATTCGCTGAGAAAACGACGAAGTTAGACTGATGGAGTTACGGTTGAAAATTGTTCGCGACGCTCGAGTTGAATTGGTTTCAGCAATACCAAAGATTTTATGGGGAATGTTAGCAGGAAAATGAAGGTCGTTTGTTTCGCGAGTCGTCCCTTTTAGTAGGGTCGTAGTTGGTTGCGCCAGGGTCCTATGCCAAACCACCATTTGGACCACGCGTATTCCAGCATCGATTGCTTAACCTTGACCGATACTTCCATCTCCGACTGGCCTTCGGCATTCATGAAACTTGGAGCGATACAAATTCGACTCGAGCCGGGATTGCCTTTGTGACTCATGTTTCGGTGATTCGGTTAAGAATTTTGGAGAAAGTTGCACAGAGATAGTTTAACTCTTTTGTCGTTAATGGAATAGGAGAAGACGTGGTAATCGCGAACATCTAAGGGAGGATTGAATAAAAAGGAATGAAATTACATAATTATGAAATCATCGTATTTCAAGTTGTGTATGATTCTCAGTTTTGGTGAAAGCATTTACAGATGTAATTTTTATAGCCACTACTGTGTGTGTATTATTCAGTCCTCAAAAATTGGCACTAACGAGACAATTCTTGATTCTTGTTGCAAATATGTTTGTTAAAGCTACGCCGTATTAAAACTTGTTCGTATCGTAATAATTTGTAAGAATCTAGTTTTCAATCGAAGTTCGTTTAAAATTTAATATCGTGGGTTTGAAGCCTTCGTACCAATCAATAAGAGATATAAGAACGAAGAGTTAGCGAGGGAGCCTTTACGAAATGCTTAGAGCCTCTATTTACCGATCTAGAGGCAACAGATTGGATTCTTGTTTAAGCTTCTTCATTTTTTATTTGGTTTCTGTAATATCGAAGGTTTCCTATCGAATATCGATGCAACCGATCGTCCTCGCTGACCGATGTTCTTTCAAACGTCATCTGATCCAATTCGGACCACCAGAATCGAACAAAAGGTTACCATTGATAACGATCGCGTACTCCTCACTGATTAACACCACCGGGACTCAATTTCAGTTTCAATTTCCCGGCCAGCGCGCAAACATCGAGCTTGGACAGCGATTTTCTCGGACGCCAGATTTATCGTCCTTTCGCGTGTCCCGTTTTCGTCGAGATTTAGAATTGGTGCATCTGTGCTCGGTTAAATTTGAATCGAATGCCATTAAAGTTCTCGCAAATAAAGAAACACCCCCAAAAATTTATTCTTAAAGGATGCGATTATAAAATAAATTACCGTTGAAATTAGTCCGATCTCTGTTGTGTTTGGATTAATTTTCATGTCCAATAAGAACAAGGAATTAGCGAGGGCACTGTAACTGTGAGCGTACCCGGTTTTGGCGCCAGAAGTCACCCGACTTTGAATCCCGCTAGTGTTACCTTATTTTTTTCCTTGGCTCCTACAAAATTTAATCTAGCAGATTTTATTGAAATTTAACCGAGGTCATTTCATTGAAATTTAACCGAGCAGATTTCATTAAAATTTAACCGAGCAGATTTCATTAAAATTTAACCGAGCAGATTTCACTGAAATTTAACCGAGTACTACACAGCGATAGAAGAAGATCCAACGCGGTGAACCATCGCGAGAAACCTCGAAACCTCTTTGAGAGTCACGGCGAACCGTGTGCTAGACATTGTTTAGCCGACAGTCGAGAAACTTATTGATTAGTCCGACGCACACGCACACGACTCCCCTGTGCACACTGTTCGACTCGATTTCAAGTGTTGGTGGGGCTCACGCGCACACGCCCCCTTCCTTCCGTTTAACTCCTGTGCATCCCTTTCGCTAGGTGTGCGTATAAGTACGAGACCAGGGCATGTAGGGTAGATAACGAGTTTCCTTCCACGAAAAGAGTTTCCAATAACGATCTCTGGTGGAAAGTTAACGGGCCACCCATTTCACAGCCTCCACAAACGAAACTGGAACGTTTCACGGCCTTCCTCGAACTCTTCCGTACGCCCACCGGAAGTTCCGCCTCCTCTTTTTGTTGATCGATCTAGATCAACTCCGAGGATGAATGGACGACTTCGAAGATGAATGAGCCGGTGAAAAGTATACTCGTAGAGTTCTGAAATAGATGTTCCTGAGATGTAATTAAGGTTTTCGACATTCTTCGGTTAGGTATGACTAAGAATAGCGTCTTTAAGAGAACCCACGGTATCTTTATGGGCAAGTTTCGAACTTGAAGACTCGGTTTATATCGAACCACCGAAGCAGTTTTAATTAAACTTTAGCTCATTATTCTATTAATAGTTCTGACTAAACTGGTTAACTAATTTCTTGATAAACTGTTGTACAAAAAAATTATACGTTGGATAAAATTATTTAAAATTTTTTAGA